>ONZH01016795.1:0-12854 GCA_900303285.1 Rhinella marina | reverse complement strand
CCCCATGTGCCAGTAAGAAAGGCCCCAGTGCTTCCCATGTGCTATAATAAATGCCCTTAGTGCCCCCTTGTGCCAATAAAAAATGCCCCCACAATGAAAGCGCTCATCTCTTCTGCCCCCGCCACCCCCCACCTGTGACCACGGCCGCACCGCACCTAATTGGCGGGTGGCACTGCAAGTTGCAAGGGGGGCCCTGGCTTAGAGGCTGGTCGCAACTGGGACCCTATAGCTACAGCCATTGTCTATGGACTCTCTTACTGTAAGGCAGTGAGACTATGACTTTCTGTTGTACTATGTAAGAGCAGTGAGACTATGGATTCTTTACTGTAAGAGCAGTGAGACAGTGGACTTATATCTTTTGTACTGTAAGCAGTGAGACTATGGACTCTTTACTGTAAGAGCAGTGAGACTATGAACTGCAGTAAGACTATGAAGATTTACTGTAAGAGCAGACTTTTTACTGTATGAGCAGTGAGACTATGGATTCTTTACTTTAAGAGCAGTGAGACTATGGACTCTTTACTGTAAGAGCAGTGAGACTATGGATTCTTTACTGTAAGAGCAGTGAGACTATGGACCACAGGCGGTAGCTAAAGTCTCAAAGAGAATGAAATGCCCCCAGTGCCCTATGGCCAGTAAAAAAAATGCCCCCAATGTCCCCATGTGCCAGTAAAGAAATGCCCCCAGTGCCCCATGTGCCAGTAAGAAAGGCCCCTAGTGCTCTCATGTGCTAATAAGAAATGCCCATAGTGCCCCCTTGTGCCAATAAAATGCCCCCACAATGAAGCGCTCATCTCCCTCTGCCCCACCGCCACCCCCAACTGTGAACAGCCGCACCGCACCTAATTGTTGGTGCGGGCCCTGCAAGTGGCAGGGGGGGCCTGGCTTAGGGGCCTGGTCGCAACTGCGACCCCAATAGCTACGCCAGTGCTATGGACTCTTTACTGTAAAAGCAATGCGACTATGGACTCTTTACTGTAAGAGCAGTGAGACTATGAACTTTTTACTGTAAGAGCAGTGAGACTATGGACTCTTTACTGTAAGAGCAGTGAGACTAAGGACTCTTTACTGTAAGAGCAGTAAGACTATGGACTCTTTACTGTAAGAGCAGTGAGACTATGGATTCTTTACTGTAAGATCAGTGAGAATATGGACTCTTTACTGTAAGAGCAGTGAGACTATGGACTCTTTACTGTAAGAGCAGTAAGACAATGGACTCTTTACTGTAAGAGTAGTGAAAATATGGACTCTTTACTGTAAAAGCAATGAGACTATGGGCTCTTTACTGTAAGAGCAGTGAGACTATGGACTCTTTACTGAAAGAGCAGTGAGACTATGGACTCTTTACTGTAAGAGTAGTAAGACTATGGACTCTACTGTAAGACAAGTGAGACTATGGAGCTCTTTACTGTAAGAGCAGTGAGACTAAAGACTTTTTACTGTAAGAGCAGTGAGACTATGGACTCTTTACTGTAAGAGCAGTGAGACTATGGACTCTTTACTGTAAGAGCAGTGGTACTATGGATTCTTTACTATAGGAGCAGTGAGACTATGGACCAGGGGCGTAGCTAAAGGCTCATAAGAGAAATGCCCCCAGTGCCCCCATGTGCCAAGAAATGCCCCCAGTGCTCCCATGTGCCAGTAAAAAAATGCACCAAATGCCCCCATGTGCCAATAAGAAATTCCCCCAGTGCCCCCATGTGCCAGTAAAGAAATCCCCCCAGTGCTCTCATGTCCTAAAAAGAAATGCCCATAGTGCCCTCTTGTGCCAATAAAAATATGCCCCCACAATGGAAGCGCTCATCTCCCTCTTCCCTGCCACCACACCCCAACTGTGACCACAGCCGCACCGCACCTAATTGGCGGTGCGGTCCTGCAAGTGGCAAGGGGGGGCCCTGGCTTAGAGGCCTGGTCGCAGCTGGGTCCCCTATAGCTACGCCAGTGCTATGGACTCTTTACTGTAAGAGCAGTGAGACTATGGACTCTTTACTGTAAGAGCAGTGAGACTATGGACTCTTTACTATAAGAGCAGTGAGACTATAAATTCTTTGCTGTAAGAGCAGTGAGACTATGAATTCTTTACTGTAATTGCAGTGAGACTATGGATTCTTTACTGTAAGAGCAGTGAGACTATGGACTCTTTACTGTAAGAGCAGTGAGACTATGGACTCTTTACTGTAAGAGCAGTAAGACGATGGAATCTTTACTGTAAGAGCAGTGGGACTATGGACTCTTTACTGTAAAAGCAGTAAGACTATGGACTCTTTACTGTAAGAGTGATAAGACTATGGACTCAACTGTAAGACCAGTGAGACTATGGAGCTCTTTACACTAAGAGCAGTGAGACTAAGGACTTTTTACTGTATGAGCAGTGAGACTATGGATTCTTTACTGTAAGAGAAGTGAGAATATGGACTCTTTACTGTAAAAGCAATGAGACTATGGGCTCTTTACTGTAAAAGCAATGAGACTATGGGCTCTTTACTGTAAGAGCAGTAAGACAATGAATTCTTTACTGTAAGAGCAGTGAGACTATGGACTCTTTACTGTAAGAGCAGTAAGACTATGAATTCTTTACTGTAAGAGCAGTGAGACTATGAACTCTTTACTGTAAGAGCAGTAAGACTATGGACTCTTTACTGTAAGGGCAGTGAGACTATGGACTCTTTACTGTAAGAGCAGTGAGACTATGGACTCTTTACTGTAAGAGCAGTGAGACTATGGACTCTTTACTGTAAGAGCAGTGAGACTATGGACTCTTTACTGTAAGAGCAGTGAGACTATGGACTCTTTACTGTAAGAACAGTGAGACTATGGATTTTTTACTGTAAGAGCAGGGAGACTATGGACCAGGGGCGTAGCTAAAGGCTCATAAGAGAAATGCCCCAAGTGCCAATAAGAAATGCCCTCAGTGCTTCCATGTGCCAGTAAAGAAATCCCCCCAGTTCCCCCATGTGCCAGTAAGAAAGGCCCCCAGTGCTCCCATGTGCTAATAATAAATGCCCTTAGTGCCCCCTTGTGCCAATAAAAAAAATGCCCCCACAATGAAAGCGCTCATCTCCTTCTGCCCCGCCGCCACCCCCCACCTGTGACCACGGCCGCACCGCACCTAATTGGCGGTGTGGCACTGCAAGTTGCAAGGGGGGGCCCTGGCTTAGAGGCCTGGTCGCAACTGGGACCCCTATAGCTACGCCATTTCTATGGACTCTTTACTGTAAGAGCAGTGAGACTATGGACTCTTTACTGTAAGAGCAGTGAGACTATGGACTCTTTACTGTAAGAGCAGTGAGACTATGGACTCTTTACTGTAAGAGCAGTGAGACTATGGACTCTTTACTGTAAGTGCAGTGAGACTATGGATCCTTTACTGTAAGAGCAGTGAGACTATGGACTCTTTACTGTAAGAGCAGTGAGACTATGAATTCTTTACTGTAATTGCAATGAGACTATGGATTCTTTACTGTAAGAGCAGTGAGACTATGGAGCTCTTTACTGTAAGAGCAGTGAGACTAAGGACTTTTTACTGTATGAGCAGTGAGACTATGGATTCTTTACTTTAAGAGCAGTGAGACTATGGACTCTTTACTGTAAGAGCAGTGAGACTATGGATTCTTTACTGTAAGAGCAGTGAGACTATGGACCACAGGCGTAGCTAAAGTCTCAAAAGAGAAATGCCCCCATGTGCCGAGAAATGCCCCCAGTGCTCCCATGTGCCAGTAAAAAAAATGCCCCCAATGTCCCCATGTGCCAGTAAAGAAATGCCCCCAGTGCCCCATGTGCCAGTAAGAAAGGCCCCTAGTGCTCTCATGTGCTAATAAGAAATGCCCATAGTGCCCCCTTGTGCCAATAAAAAAATGCCCCCACAATGGAAGCGCTCATCTCCCTCTGCCCCACCGCCACCCCCCAACTGTGACCACAGCCGCACCGCACCTAATTGGTGGTGCGGCCCTGCAAGTGGCAAGGGGGGGGCCCTGGCTTAGGGGCCTGGTCGCAACTGCGACCCCAATAGCTACGCCAGTGCTATGGACTCTTTACTGTAAAAGCAATGCGACTATGGACTCTTTACTGTAAGAGCAGTGAGACTATGAATTCTTTACTGTAAGAGCAGTGAGACTATGAACTATTTACTGTATAAGCAATGAGACTATGGACTCTTTACTGTAAAAGCAGTGAGACTATGGACTCTTTACTGTAAGAGCAGTGAGACTATGAGTTATTTACTGTAAGAGCAGTGAGATTATGGATTCTTTACTGTAAGAGCAGTTAGACTATGGACTCTTTACTGTAAGAGCAGTGAGACTATGGACTCTTTACTGTAAGAGCAGTGAGACTATGGACTATTTAATGTAAGGGCATTGAGATTATGGATTCTTTACTGTAAGAGCAGTGAGACTATGGACTCTATACTGTAAGAACAGTGAGACTATGGATTTTACTGTAAGAGCAGTGAGACTATGGACTCTTTACTGTAAGAGCAGTGAGACTATGGATTCTTTACTGTAAGAGCAGTGAGACTATGGACTCTTTTCAGTAAGAGCAGTGAGACTATTGACTCTGTTACTGTAAGAGCAGTGAGACTATGGACTCTTTACTGTGAGAGCAGTGAGACTATTGTATTCTTTACTGTGAGAGCAGTGAGACTATGGATTATTTACTGTGAGAGCAGTGAGACTATGGACTATTTACTGTGAGAGCAGTGAGACTATGGACTATTTACCGTAAGAGCAGTGAGACTATGGGACTCTATACTGTAAGAGCAGTGAGACTATGGACTCTTTACTGTGAGAGCAGTGAGACTATGTATTCTTTACTGTGAGAGCAGTGAGACTATGGACTATTTACTGTAAGAGCAGTGAGACTATGGACTCTACTGTAAGAGCAGTGAGACTATGGACTGTTTGCTGTAAGAGCAGTGAGACTATGGAATCTTTACTGTAAGAGCAGTGAGACTATGGACTCTTTTCAGTAAGAGCAGTGAGACTATGGACTCTACTGTAAGAGCAGTGAGACTATGGACTGTTTGCTGTAAGAGCAGTGAGACTATGGAATCTTTACTGTAAGAGCAGTGAGACTATGGACTCTTTACTGTAAGAGCAGAGAGACTATGGACTTTTTACTGTAAGAGCAGTGAGACTATGGACTCTTTACGGTAAGAGCATTGAGACTATGGACTGTTTACTTTAAGAGCGGCGAGACTATGGATTCTTTATGGTAAGAGCAGTGAGACTATGGAACTCTCATCCTGAGGAGGTGGTGATGGTAAGTTCAGTATAAGAGATTAGGAGGGGCCTGGATGTATTTCTCGAGGTAATAATATTACAGGTTATAGTTAATAGAGAGGGGTCGTTGATCCAGGGAGTTATTCTGATGCCTGATTGGAGTCGGGAAGGAATTTTTTCCCCTAAATTTTGGAAAATTGGCTTCTATCTCACAGGGGTTTTTTGCCTTCCTCTGGATCAACTTGCAGGATAACAGGCCGAACTGGATGGACAGATGACTTTTTCGGCCTTGTGAACTATGTTACTATGTTACAGAATTGAGATACTCGGTCCTGTCAATCAAACAAGAGCAGGAGGGGCTTCCTGTGCACTGACCTAGGGTGCACCAAGCAGCTCATTTGAAAATTTAAACAAATCACTTTTCTGGTGAAATCTGATGGATAAAGGTACAGTTGTAATACTTTGTGAAATCCCCACGAGGCACTGCGCTTTTTTCAATGTGCTAAGTTTTGCTGAGGTCTCCCATTAATGACCGGTCACCTTGGAAGTCATTTACTGTTGGTGTTTTCTGTAAGAAAGTTCTGAGCAGACAGAGACATCAGCTTGCCGTATTTCCTTGCTGTTCGCAGTGATCTGGACGGTTCTATATGACGGTCATTACACAATATTTATACCTCATAAAAACAGAACATTGCGGTGAGACTGCTCCCTGGAGTTTAATAACACGCACGGCTCATCACAGGCGCCTCTCCAGTGACCCCAAAATCATAGCCTCCCGAGACGGCCAGATGGGTTAATAGTAGTGCACAAAGTGAAAATATGAGCAGAAAACAACAAAACAGTTCATTCTTCAAAACTTTAAAATCCCATAAACCTAAAGGATGGAGCGGCCTAGAAACACAGGAACACTTACTGCAACTTCCAGATTTCAGATCGTTTTTCAATCTCCAAACCAGGGTTGGCAAGAAAGGTCAAATTCTCACGAAAGGGAAAAGGAAATGTTTTTTATATAAAATGAAAGGAATAAAATAATAATAATAATAATAATAAATAACCAAAAGGTATCCATTTATAATGTTTATTAACCTTCTTTTAATTGCAGGAGTTGTCCCATTATCAAACTCTTTCCATAGGTGTATGTTCTGTACCTCCCTTCAGGACCCCAGAGACCTCCTGCACTAATACGTGACCAGGTATAAGCCTGAGATGGATGAAGGACCAGATTGATGTCCTTGTCAGGTTGTCACTTGGAGCGCTGCTGTTGTTCTAAAAAATGTGTCAAAAGGACAAAAGAAGGGGAAGAATGAAGAACAATGACAATAGCAATAAGAAAGATGTGAAAGAAAAGAGGGAGCAGAGGTATAAGAAGGAAAGGAGGAGGAGAAGAAGGATCTAAAGGTGAAGAAAAAGTTATAATGAAAAGGAAAAGGTGGAAGAAAAAAGACGAAAAAGGAAGGGGAAGAAGGAGGATACGGAAAACAGAAACATAGCTCCTGAAGTCCCAGACGTAGAAACAAACAAAACGTTCCTTAAATGACAGATGCCCCAAGGTCCAGAAGAAGATGGCCCCATATGGTAGACCCCAAGGGTCCATTTTTGCTATGTGCCCCAAGTGTTCAATGATAACAACAAAACATACAATGAAATCTGAAATGGATGTGCAAAAAAGAAGAAATGGAAAGAAGAATGCAGACAGAAAGAGGAGGAAAAAAGAAGGGAAGAAGAAGGAGAAGAAGAAGCAGAAGAATAAGATAAATCATAGTCTCAAAAGAAGAATGAAACATAGAGATGGAGAAAAAGAAATAGTAAAAGATGAAGGAGGAGATGGAAATAAAGAGAATGTGGAGACGTGTTAAGGTGTCTGATCCTCATCATCATTGTAGGACCAGCAGAAGCTTTATTTATGGCATCAGCATATTCCACATCCCGACACAATGACTGAGGCCTCCAGAGATACAATGACTGAGGAATTCAGAGATACAATGACTGAGGCCTCCAGAGATACAATGACTTAGGAATTCAGAGATACACTGACTTAGGCCTCCAGAGATACACCGTGATTGAGGCCTCCAGAGATACAATGACTGAGGCCTCCAGAGATACAATGACTGAGGCCTCCAGAGATACAATGACTGAGGCCTCCAGAGATACAATGACTGAGGCCTTCAGAGATACAATGACTGAGGCCTCTAGAGGATACAATGACTGAGGCCTCCGGAGATACCAATGACTGAGGCCTCCAGAGATACAATGAGCTGAGGCCTCCAGAGATACACCCGCCTGATTGAGGCCCTCCAGAGATACAATGACTGAGGCCTCCCCAGGGGAAATAACCCAAAAGACTGAGGCCTCCAGAGATACAATGACTGAGGGCCTCCAGAGATACAATGACTGGGCCTCCAGAGATACAATGACTGAGGCCTCCAGAGATACAATGACTGAGGCCTCCAGAGATACACATGACTGAGGCCTCCAGAGATACAATGACTGAGGCCTCCAGAGATACAATGACTGAGGGCCTCCAGAGATACAATGACTGAGGCCTCTAGAGATACAATTACTGAGGCCTCCAGAGATACAATGATTGAGGCCTCTAGAGATACAATGACTGAGGCCTCTAGAGATACAATGACTGAGGCCTCCAGAGATACAATGACTGAGGCCTGCAGAGATACAATGACTGAGGTCTCCATAGATACAATGACTGAGGCCTCCAGAGATACAATGACTGAGGCCTCCAGAGATACAATGACTGAGGCCTCCAGAGATACAATGACTGAGGCCTCCAGAGATACACTGTGACTTCCTCCTGACTTTCTAATCCGTCCTTGTTAGCCACAAGATGTCTATATTAAACACTGCGGCCATGAATACGTGTGACAGGAACCTCTGCTACATGTTCTCCCCGGAGCAGCTGATCTCCTAATTTATAGCTATTAACTCATTGGTGACACCTCCTTGCCGCATCTGCCGCGGCACTCTGTTCCCCTTTATGAGGTTATTTGTGGTCATCTGGTGTAAGTAAAGAAGATTTATTACTACACCCTGTGTTATCTATGTCATTAGGAAGATATCGAGAACCCAATCAGCAATTACAAGTCTGTTTGGTCATATCTACCGCCTGCAAAGTGCGGCCAGCTACAATCTATAATGGAAGAAAAATCAATTACGAAATGTTTGATAATGGGAGAGGCAAATAATACGTGGGAGACACCGTGATGAAGAGGACCAAGGCTCACCCCCACCTCATAACACCAATGAAGGGCTACCACTTACAACTTTACACTAGAAGAACATGTTTCTCATGTCTAAGGCTACTTTCACACTAGCGACAGGCCTGATCCGGCAGGTGAAGGGTGCTGCCGGATCAGGCCTGCCGCAGTGACATGTGTGGAGCTGGAACCGCGCTCCGGCCCCACACATGTCACACAGTACATACATACACATAAACATACACAGACATATACACAGACAAATACACATACATACTTACATGCTCCCGGCAGGTCTTCAGAGCGTCGGAGGGACAGGATGGCTCGCACAGGTGACGATTCCCCACAGCGCCCTCTGCTGGGCGCCTGGTGGAATCGTCACCTGTGCACCCCTGCCGGGGTGCATGTATGTGTATTTGTACGTGTATATGTCTGTGTATGTTTATGTGTATGTCTATGTCTGTATGTGTCTATATGTAGCCGGATCCGTCATGAACTCCATTGAAAGTCAATGGAGGGCGGATCCGGTTACCATTGTGGTCACACCAGACGGATCCACCCCCATTGACTTGCATTGGGGGTCATTCCGGATCCGTCTTGGTGCGGATGCCTGGACCGGAGAGCAGACCGCAGCATGCTGCGGTTTGTTCTCCGGTCTGAAGCCGGAACGGAATGCTTTCAGGAGCGCTCCGTTGTCTTCAGTTCAGTTTTGTCCCCATTGACAATGAATGGGGACAAAACTGAAGCGTTTTATTCCGGTATTGAGCCCCTATGAAGGAACTCAATACCGGAATTATAAAACGCTCGTGTGAAAGTAGCCTAATAGTTTTCCAAAAGTTTTCCAAGTGTTTTTTCTACTGATGATGTATTTTCAGGATGGGCCATCAGTGTCTGATCAGTGGGGGGTTCGACTTCCTTTAGCGGACACAAACACACATACACTCAGCTTTATATATTAGATAAAGTTGTAATTATTCACATGTAGTCCTGATTTATATAGGAAATAATTATTAGCTGACTACCGACACAAGATCGCTGTGGACCAAGCCGTGGATCGTCTGCAGGTTGTCAGTCCTGAGGTCCTACGGATTATGTGCATTCATCTCAGTTCAACATGGAAGACATATCTACAGAGGAAAGGAGATAAGTGGCTGCCAGATACTGGGGGAAAAATAGAATACAGAGGTGAACAACGTGAGAAGTCACATGATCTATGAAGGGATCACGGTGCAGGTGAGGAGCAGTTGTGTTCGCTGCTTCACAAACAGAGGAAACTTGAAATCCACTTCTTCTCAAGTATCAGAGGAAGATTAGAGCAGAATGTGAAGAAGTAAAGTGAGTTATAAGAAGGATTCACGACTTTCCGCAACTGAGATTTATTAACACAATAATGTGAGGCCTGACGTGAAAACTAATGGAATTTAATTACAGTTAATTCATTTATACGACTTCATGTAAGAAAATTCTACAGACGAGGAAAATGTTCCCATTATTCACAAAAAGCAATTAATTCACTGGGAAAACAGGAAGAAAAAGCTGAAAATTATTGTAAAAGTGCAAAAAACATCAGCTAGAAAGATATCAGTGAACACGAGGCCAAACCAAAGGAAGAAGCAGTATTATAGCAGATATATTCTTGTACATAGGAGCAGTATTATATATATTCTTGTAGACAGTATCTATAGTAGCAGTTATATATAGGTAGTATTTTTAGTAGTTATATTCTTGTACATAGGATCAGTATTATAGTAGTTATATTCTTGTACATAGAGCAGTATATTGTAGTAGTATATTTTGTATATATTCGTAATAGGAGCAGTTATTATGTAGTTATACTTCTTGTACATAGGAGCATATTATAGTAGTTATATTCTTGTAACATAGGAGGCAGTATTTATTAGTAGTTATATTTCTTGTACATAGAGCAGTATTATAGTAGTTATATTCTTGTACATAGGAGCAGTATTATAGTAGTTATATTCTGTACATAGGAGCAGTATTATAGTAGTTATATTTCTTGTACATAGGAGCCAGTATTATAGTAGTATAATTCTTGTACATAGGAGCAGTATTATAGTAGTTATATTCTTGTACATAGAGGCAGTATTATAGTAGTTATATTCTTGCAATAGGAGGCAGTATATATAGTAGTTAAATTCTTGTACATAGGGGGCAGTATTATAGTATTTATATTCTGTGTATATAGGAAGCAGTATTATAGTAAGTTTATTCTTATAGGAGCAGTATATAGTAGTTATATTCTTGTACATAGAGGCATATTTATAGTAGTTATATTCTTGTACATAGGAGCAGTATTATAGTAGTTATATTCCTGTACATAGGAGCAGTATTATAGTAGTATATTCTTGTACTAGGAGCAGTATATAGTAGTTATATTCTTGTACATAGAGGCAGATAATTATAGTAGTTATATTCTTGTACATAGGGCAGTATTTATATAGTTATATTCTTGGGGCAGTATTATAGTTTATTATAGTAGTTATATTCTTTAACATAGTATAGTATTATTTCTGTACATAGAGCAGTATTATAAGTATATTCTTGTTTTAGTAGATATTTATGTACATAGGCAGTATTATTAGTAGTTATATTCTTGTACATAGAACCAGTATTATAGTATTATATTCTTGTACATAGGAGCAGTATTATAGTAGTTATATTCTTGTACATTGGAGCAGTATTATAGTAGTTATATTCTTGTACATAGGAGCAGTATTTATGTAGCTATATTCTTATACATAGAGCAGTTATTATAGTAGTTATATTCTTGTACATAGGAGCAGTATTATAGTATTATATTCTTGTACATAGGAGCAGTATATAGTAGTTATATTTCTGTACATAGGAGCAGTACAGTAGGAGCAGTATTATAGTAGTTATATTCTTGTACATAGGAGCAGTATTATAGTAGTTATATTCTTGTACATAGGAGCAGTATTATAGTAGTTATATTCTTGTACATAGGAGCAGTATTATAGTAGTTATATTCTTGTACATAGGAGGCAGTATTATAGTAGTTATATTCTTGTACATAGGAGCAGTATTATGTAGATATTATTCTTGTACATAGGAGCAGTATTATAGCGAGCATTTAATTCTTTACATAGAGCAGTATTTAGTAGTTATATTCTTGTATAGGAGGCAGTATTATTATATATATTCTTGTACATAGGAGCAGTATTATAGTAGTTATATTCTTTTACATAGGAGGCAGTATTATAGTAGTTATATGCTTGTTAGAGATGAGCGAGCACTAAAATGCTCGGGTGCTCGTTAGTCGAGTCGGACTTTTCCCGATGCTCAGGTGCTCATTTCGAATAACGAACCCCATTGAAGTCAATGGGAGACTCGAGCATTTTTTGCAGGGGACCAAGGCTCTGCCTAGGGAAGGCTGGGTGAAAACCTGGAAACCTCAGAAAATGATGGAAACCACGGAAATGGACAGGAAACACAGGGCAGCTGTAGGGTGCGCCTCTGAGGCTCCCTAATTGCACCATTTTTTGAAATCTGGCCAATGTCTGGGATGCCCAAGGCAATTTTCAGGACACGGTAATGGTGCCACTTAAAAATGATGCCTGACAACCTGGCGGTAACCCTGATGTCTGTCTTCAATTAGATTGCAGTGTAAAGCATGGTGTGGCCCAGTAATAAGATTGCAGTGTAAAGCATGGTGTGAGCCTTCAGTATGACTTTTGGATGAGATTGCTGTGGTCACGTACTCCCTGGAACCCCATAGTCACCCTTCTTGATGTGCTAGCCAGAACATTCTCTGCCCCAATTCGCAAGACCTTTTGCAGTCTCCGTGTGCTGACAGTGGGGATTTACCAGTGTTGTTGAGGACTTGGTGGACAATGGCGAGACACAGGTGTCGGGGGGTGACGGTACTTGTATGGGAAGCAAGTTACAGTGGGACTCCTTTGGGGGACTTTCTCATGATGGACAGATTCAACTTGGGTGGATCAGGCACAGGAACAGATGAATTTTTTGTGTGTTTATTTAACTTTTATTTAGCACAAATAACCACAGAGATATTTATTCGTTATCTTCTCTGCGCAGTCTGGCGTTGGGGTTCGTCACTTTGATGGCGAGCTGTGCCTCTCTTCTCACAATGGTCTTTCGGTTCTTGAGGAGACGTGTGGGCGATCTTTCAGCACAGAAGGACTTTGTTGCTCATCCAACAGAACCTCGAGCTCCTTGACATTGTGGACCAGAATTTGCGGACCCTGTGAGCAGCATGTGTTTGTCTTCTACTTGCTACGTATCCAATGTTGGGCAAATATAGATACGCAGGTAATATTTTTTCACACCTATCCCAAAAATAAAAATATGCAGTATGCGCAATAAAACTGGAAATGGAAGGATAGTGGCCGTATGGGACCTCCGGAAAAATTGTTTGGAGAGA
>ONZH01016794.1:0-33399 GCA_900303285.1 Rhinella marina | reverse complement strand
TAAGACTCTTGTTCCTCCCTGACTGGGAACAGTTATGCTATGCTGGCTTGCTACATTTCCCTTATAGATGCTTTTTGGTACAATTATTTCGAATGAGTCATGGAGCTCCAAAGAAACCAGAACCTGCAATCAATAAAAGATGAAGGCATTGAAAAAATGTTCTCAGAGCTTCAAAATTATTTCAATCTACAATTGTGCATCAGTGATCTATCCCGTTCTAATATAATTTTATATAATCCTGTAGTTACAAAAATGGAAGGCACACAACCATGTGTAATATTCTATAATCCTACCTATTGTGTAGTTTTACAATATAATCACATTTGAGAGAGAAATCATAATAGAATTTGAAACTTCTACAAATGCTTGACGAATGCTGGCGAATGCATGTAGATAAACAAGTCCCCACCAGCCATGGTTTCTGAAATCATATGTTGGGGACCACAAGTCATGTATGAGAGTACTAAATAGGTTATGAACTGTTATTTGAATCCCACTAACACCAAATTAGACATGGTAAGCAATAGCAGATTACAAAATACTGTACAAATTGTGGGGGCGATTTATTAAACCGGAGTAAAGTAGAACTGGCTTAGCTGCCCATGCCAACCAATCAGATTCCACCTTTCATTTTTCACAGCTCCTTTGGAAAATGAAAGGTGGCATCTGATTGGTTGTTATGGAAAACTAAGCCAGTTCCACTTTACACCAGTTTGATAAATTCCCCCCTGTAAATTTTTTTTTCTTACATTGTCTGCATGTTGTCCTACAATAAGAGATTAAAAACCTACCTGTAGGTTCTTAGATAAGGAATTTGACAGGATGACTTCCACAATAAAACTGTTCACCTCTTGTAACTGAATATGGCAAGTTTAATGACATTAAAAAAGGTTTGAATACTGATATCTAGGAAAAAGAACATGTGGATAACGTGCTGAGATTAGACAATAATGAATAATATTGGGAATGTTTCAAGAAAAATGCTATGTTAGTGATTTTGTTGCTTATTTCTTTGTCACATAGCAAAATTGCTAAATAAGTATTACCTCAACAAATTCTTCAGCTACTCCAAGTCCCAGTCTCTCAGAAATAACAAACGCTGTGGCCACCCATGATGTATTTTCTGTCCGGTACTGTTACATCATGATTTCTGGTTAAACTTGAGCTGTGAATGAATTTGTATAAATGTATCACTTATTATCCATGAACTGATTTACTTCCCAAATCATATTATAAACATAACATTATTTTATGTCTGTTTTATGGAGGCCATTAATGGGCCTTAGGCTGGGCCACAACCTTTTTACAGCAGCCCAGTGTAAGCTCCTGCAGTGGAGTCCTGACCAGCAGAAGCACCAATCCGGGGGGGGCAGTGATTAAAACCCTTAGACACAAGGCATGGTCAATAGCAACCGCGGCATCTAAACAGTTAAAAAAATGTTTTGGAATGGCAGCCTAGGGCCTAAGGAAGGTGTCATACTGACACAGAGAACAAGGTACCATAACAATGTTACTTGTTCCGAAAAATTAACACTACAAAATTTATATTGTAAAAGGTCAATGGCGGTATTGCTGTTTTTTTTCCCACCTCAACCCCCTCAGAAAGTTTTAATAAAAGCTAATCAATAAGTAATGGGTACTCCAAAATGGAATCATTAAAAACTACAAGTAAACTACAATAAAATGAAAAAAATAAAAAAATTGCTTGGTCACTAAGGCCCAAAATAGGCTGGTCACTAAAGGGTTAACAATTTTTTATGATTGCATTTTACTCATTTTGGGCTAAAAATAATCTTTTCAATTGGTCGTTAAAATATTCAGCTGTTCTGTTACAAATGGTTAACTGCCTAGAAGTGTGATTCCTACTTTCACTTTGTACCAAAAACCCTTATCTCTAAATTACTAAAAGGTCATAAACACTTATTTAAGCCACATTCTTATCAGTAAGATAAGGACTGAGCTATAATGAGTGTTTAGGTGGTCAGAGATCAGAGATAAGGGGCCATCAGCTGAGCTGCCTGGCAGAACAGAGTGAAAACAGACAGCAGGCTACTACAGAATATCAAAGCTGTGCATAGAAAATGTCTCAAAAGTTTTAATAAAAACCAATTGAAAAAATGATTTTAGCTCAAAATGAGTACACGGCAATAATTTTAAAAAATTGCCCTCAATGTTGGGCATAGCCTTTAAAAACTGAGAGGAGGTCTCTTGTACATGCACCATTTTTTCATTCCACATCTATTCCAAATTTGTCTTTTATTTGTATTGATTAGCATTTTTATATACCTTAGATTAGTGTCTTGCCAGATCCAGATCTCTGGTAGAGGAATTTCTTTATGTCTTGGAGGCAACACAATGTTTTCTCTAGAGCGAGCAGTGCATTCTGAAAAAAAATTGGAAAAAGATTCTAAAAAGGCAAGGGATCACATTGCTGGGACTCATATCATTTGTGAGTGTACTTTGGTCACATTGTGAAATGACTTCTCTAACTAATGTTAAGAAGAAATAAAATGTGTACATGATTACTAAGCATTAAAATAATAGCCATGAAAAGAGTGATAAAAGTAAACAAGAAACATAGTTGTATGTCAGTCTGCAGCATTTCTACTAGTCTTGTAGAAATCCTGCTGTTCTAAACATCTGGTTGGTAGCCAACTGGGAAGAAAGCAGGGGAGAAAAGGGTTGAGGCTTAATCTTTTTGTGCTATTGCAGACATAGGGGGAGAGGCCGCCTCTGCTCCAGCCATTTGTCTTATAGATAGTCATGGGATTGCGAGAAGGAGGGAGAAGGCATAACTGAGCTCCTGAGACATAGAATATTTATTTATATATTTCTCAGTTTTAATTGTAATATGAGGCAAAATAGGATCAAGGGAAAGGAGAAGACGAAGGGAAGAACTACATGGTATAGTTTAACGAGCAATATATTACTTTACATTTGTGTTTGATATCTTATAAAAGGCTCATGCAGATGGCAGAATTTTAGCAACATACAATCTCTGAGATTTCAGAAGTACTAAGAGTCTGAAAAATTTCCAGAAACCATTTCTCTGGTGTGGGGTCTCTAGAGTCCAAGAAACTACACCATTTATCAGCTTTTCAAATACAGAGCCCTTGGATCTTCTTCACAAGAATAAAGTCATAAAATGCTGGCTGAATATAGCTACTACTAGATGAAGCATACAGGCTTGTACATCTACCATTGAACGGAATAACCTATCTGTACAGTATGCAGGAGGTTCCGCTTGTCATATCATTGCTTTTCATGACAAGAAGCAGGGGAAAGTCCATGTCTACTTAAAGTAAATTAACTAAATCCATTAAATTTGGTAACCCATAAATTTTAACAAAATAACACCTCTTAGGTCCCGTTTATCCTAAATCCTTGAATTGTACTGTAGGCTAATATAAAGTAATATAGTAATTCAGAAAAATGATACTGGAGGTCAACATGTGCAAGACTTCCACTGGAGAATCAAAGTAAAAATGCTGACATCCCAGATGTCTGTAGAACATGCATTGAAACGTACCGCATTTATTTTGGATCACAGCATCAGTCAGACTTGCTGGAGGGCCCTGAATAGAAAAATGAAAACCGTATTTGCTGAATGTTTTTAATAGAGAAATTGTGTTGACGTTGATAAAAATATGTTTTTACATATGTGTTTACAGAATAAAAGTACAAGTTTCTGGAGCGCACTCATGAATTCAACATGTATTTAAACTGTAATTGTAAAATTCTGTCTTTTTAGATCACTGTCCCTGTGCCACACTGCTGTAGACTCTGATCATAGAAACGTCAGACTTCTGGAGAGGTGCTCTGCAGCTGTGAATGGGAGGCTCCAGTATCTGTAAATCGTGTTGCAGGTTACGTAGCATTAAAGCAGTATTTCCACTTCATAATACTATGGTATACCTCTGTGATATTAAAATGTCATAATATTCTGATCAGTGGAGCCTCCCTAAAATGAAAAATTGTCTATTTGTCAGTTCTTTGGAAGCCATTACATCCCTGCAAAGGCGGGAGCATCGTTGTGCAGAGAAAATCTATAAAAAAAAGGAGCTTAAACACTTAAAAGGGTTGTGCCACTAATATAAAAAAGGAGCTTGAACACTTAAAGGGGTTGTGCCACTAATATAAATGTATCTCACCCAGCAGATATTGCTATTGTATTACTTTCCACGAATACCACCACTTATCAAAACTGGCTTATTCTACAGTTATTAGCCTTTCACTGCTCCATGTGGCAAAATAATTTAAATTTTCAGTTGCTGTCCTGCATTGAAACCTTTTAATGTAGGGCTTAGAAGGCGTCATTGGTAAGAACAGAATGAGGGTGTGATGAGTGTCACATGTCAGCACATATCTCACTGCCCTAAGGCATGATTGGACAGCAGTCACATGACAAACCAGGAAGTAGGATTCAAGCATGGGGGATAGGAGAGAAAAGCAAATGAGGTAAAGATGAAAAAAAAAATATCCAAAGAAGGCATGGGAGCTAGAGTTTAAAATATGTAGTTTATGGCACAACCCCTTTAACCATTGCTGCCGATCCCTTAATTCTGATGATCAAAATGAAGATCTGAGGATTAGGTGATGGTACCGTATCTCAGTGACATGCTATCACTTCCTATGACCGTAAAAGCATCTTTTATATTACACTCTTAATCCAAGATACACAATCAAGTAGCTTTCCAAAGGGTTAGTTATTGACTAATAAAGATATAGGCAAGTAGTATTTTTGTCATTAAATGCACTTCAAGCACAGGTCATATACCGGTATGTACTTTCCACAGTCCTAGCCCCCTTATCATTGTGCATTGCTGTTTTTTCAAAACTCTCCAACAATAACCAGTATTTTTCATACCTGATCATACGAGCCAGCTCATCATAAACCTAAAAATATAATGAATGCTATATTAGTGATCTAATCATAATCATAAATGGTCATAAGATTTATGTAAAACTGTCAGTGTTTAGAGATGTTTTGTGGCCAGCACTTTGCATGGTATCATGCCCATTCCTATTAGCAAAAAAAAAGCTACAATTTTATAATAAGGGCTTGTGCACGTGGCAAAGCCTCATAAGTACCCATAGGTACTCTGTGTGCCACCATATGATACCTATGTGAGGCATCATATCCTGCTTTAGAAGCCCTGAAAAGTTAAATACTTACAGTGCATAGGCTGAAAAAGACATTGGTCAATCAAGTTCAATCTTTTTCAGATCAATTATACAACATTCATTGCTTAGATTAATTATAACCCTCAATGCCATCTGCTATTAGATACGAATCTAGCCCTTTTTTATTTATTGACATAGTATCTGCAATTTCTACCTGCTAGGGTAGGGCATGCCATAGATTGACTACTCTAACTGTAAAGAATCATTTCCTGTATTGATGCCTGAATCGGATTTCCACCACACATAATAAATGTCTTCTGGTCCTTAAAATGAATAAACCATGTGCCAATTCTTTGTAGAGTATTTATACATGTAAATAAGATCACCTCTAAGGCGACTTATTTCTAAGTAGAACAAGTCTGATTACTCAAGCCTCTCATTATAAGAGAGACCTTCCATTCCATGTAATAATTCTGGTTGCCTGCCTCTGAACTGTTTCTAGCTCTACTAAGTAAAGAAATTGAAGTAAGTTATAACTTCATTACATAAATGTGAACTGCCTATTAATTCCCAACTTACAAATGCAAAGTATGTACAATATACAATGGCCAATAAAGGAGAATACAGTAAACCTCGGACACTTAGGAAACCTTTGTAGGTTTAGTGCAAAGAGAAACCTCGGCCTTGAAAAAATAAAACCTCCCACATCACTGATGATTAGCATTCTCCAGTGTGGATTCTGTGCACTTATACTCACTTTGTTTGCAGTCAAATCAGTTCCACCTCCAGGAGCATAAGAGCTTTTATCAATAACACGCAGACCAACCAAAGAATTGGGTTCCTTCACATTGACAGACAAGAACACATGTTCTGAGGGATGTGCCTTGTTTTTGCTCCATGATAGCGAACACCTGAAAGATATGAAATATCACCAGGGTTGTTATTTTTTCTTGGGTAGCCTAGATTAATAATCAGGAAGTTAATTATGAACTGCTAGATGTGGGATAGTAAGTCAATGCTACTACTACTACAAACATTATGGGTTTGATCTATTGGTTTGTGTGCCAATAAGCTCTAGCAGTATATAATTCAATTCCAGACCTGCATGACTATAATATAATTTTAACCATAAAATAGATGAACAATTAGATATTGTAGATACAATTCAATCTCATATTTACTTTATGAATTCTTTAAGTCAGTTTAGCCACATGGATGGATCTGGTCTTAGAGTGTCTATGTTCCAACAGACAGCGTCACATTTCATGCTGACTTTTTGGCCAACATATATGCTTATAACAGTTAACCTTGTTGTTAAATGTTCCTTTGATTGATAATGTTTTGGATATTTGCATAATATCATCAAAATTGTTACTAATATTTAGCCATATAAACTGTAAGCTGAGCTGAGGGAGCCCATGAAGCTTCAGGGATAAGGCTGAAGTTGTGCTGTTCCCTCCAGTAAACCAACCAAAGCCTTTAGATACACCTGCAAAGACATACCAATATAGTTTATAATGGATTGTCATGGAATTCTAACTTAGGATCATTTCAAACATTGTCCGGCTACATTAAATGTCCAGTATATCGTAAGTACATATTAAGATGCAGAAATGAATACTAAATTACATTCACCAAAGTCTTGTGTCACTTCGGGTGAAACTCCATTTTGCCTACACCATTGGCAATACATTTTAAGGTTGTACAGAGCAGAGACAGGCCCCTGACAGCATTAAAACCGAAGTATTTGAGTGATCTCTGATCCGAAGCTCAATTCACTCAAGCCTAACCAGTATGCACTGGGCAGCTTAGCAGAACTGTAGTGCACCAGACCAGCTTGAGAAATGTGCACTAAATTAAGGGCCGAAATGTTGCAACATACTGTGTATGTACTGTGTGCATGCAAGTGGCAGATTATCAATAAATCACAATTTATTGTCCCTTTACTTGTGAAGTTTGGACATTTTAACCTGATGGCAGAAAGGGTTACCAGGGACACGCACCAACTATAAAAAAACACAGGTATATTGCACCTAAAACAGACACTAAAGCAATCAAAAAATAAACTAATGTATGAGGAGATAGAACCTTTTTATACACAGCCAAATCTGTTTATTTTGGTTCTGTATTTTTCATGCTGGATATTCACATTGTTGGTGCAAGAATTTCACTATAAAAACAATACAGTGTGTAGAATAAAATAGTGTTCACAACATACCACATAGTAAATTTCTGGTATCGCCAGTAGGTTGTAAACCTGTATGTTAAATTCTTCCCCCAACCTGCATTTAAATACACACATAAAATTTAACAGCCGCATAACATTTAGTATTAAAGGTACTGTTTGTGCATTTCAGTTACTTCTATGAGATAATCTGAGAACTTCAGATTCCCTAATTAACATTCTCTTCAGGTTCGATGCTTTCTTGACAGAACCCAAAATGGTTGGGACCATATTGTATTTGCATTATCTTGTGCAGAAATGTGGTCACCATTATAATATATTTCTATTACCTTCAAGGATGAGTTTAGTATCTGGATATCAGTAAAAGGATTCCTTGTGTATACTGCATCCGAGCTGAAAATTTCACTGACATTTTGGTAATCAACCTAAACAATAAAAGAAGAGAAAATGTATGAATTGCATTGACAAGTATGATATAAACAGTAATTTATATATTGTAAGATGAATTCACTGTTTCCACTTATACTCACATTAATTGTGATCCACCGAACAGATTGTAAAACAGGGAACTCCAGATGAATGATACCAGATTCTGGAATGGGTATTGTAGCACAGTGGTATAACTGTCTGATGAGCCCCTCCTTTGAGTAATTTTAACAGTCACTGTTTCATCTCTCTCCTCTTGACTTAAGGGTTTATTATCAATCCGTTCTACCTTAACCTGGGAAAAACACAAGTACTTATATCCATGTATGTTGGAATGTATATATGTGCTACTTCTATGGCATTTGTTCTGTTGGCTTCAGCCTAGGGCTACACTACACTCTACACAAGAAAAATTAATTAAGATGTCACTGTCCATGGGAATGGGATTTTTGAATGATTTAAAAAAATGATTCACCTTTTGTTTTAACTCCATATAAACAACTCCTTTAACTGAAAAGTCAAGGTGTATGCCAGGGCTAAAACCTCAATTTTGCTCTTAGTTATATCTGGACTCAGTATCCAAAAATCAAACTATACACTATACTGTTAATGCCAGGGACCTCAGGCACTCCAGCTTTCAGAAACTACAACTCCCAGAATGCTTAATTCACTTCTATGGGAGATAGAAGAACCACCAAGCAAACTTTCATGTTGGGAGTTGTAGTTTCCCAGCAGCTGGGAGTGCCAAAGGTTGCTGATCCCTGCTATAATGGAATAATCCAGTGCTAGACCATTAAAGGGTTTCTGTCACCATGTTTGACCAATGCGCAAATGTCACCTGATGTCTAATATGGTCTTCTTTTTAAGATATGTGTCCCCGTTTTCTTAAAAAAACTACTTTTGTAATATGCAAATTACCTTCACTAGGTGCAAGGGGCGGTAACCCTGCACCTAGTGGCAGCCGTTTCCCCACCTTCTATATTACATCATTAGCGTAGATTGACAGGGCCAGGCAGCTCGCTCTATCTGCTGCTGGCCCTGTCAGCGCTGCAAATCCCGCGCCTGCGCGTGGGTCCGTCATTCGGCACAGTGAGTGCAGCTGGCTGCCGGGCCTCCAGGCGTTCCTCACTGCGCCTGCGCCGATGACGTCACACTACACCCGGAGGGGAAGGTGGCGCAGGCGCAGTGAGGAAGCTGGGAGCCCGGCAGCAGCTGCAACTCACTGCGCCTGCGTCGAATGACGGACCCACGGCGCAAGCACGGGATTTGCCAGCACTGACAGGGCCAGCAGCAGATAGAGCGAGCTGCCTGGCCGCTGTCAATCTACGCTGATGACGTAATATAGAAGTGGGGAAAATGGCGCTACTAGGTGCGCAGGTTACCGCCGCCTTGCACCTAGTAGCCTTGCACCAGTGAAGGTAATTTGCATATTACAAAAGTAGTTTTTTTAAGAAAATGGGGAAACATATCTTAAAAAGAAGACCATATTAGACATCAAGGTTGACATTTGCGCATTGCAAATGTCATCTGGTTTAATATGGTCAAACTTGGTGACAGAAATTACTTATTAATACATTACATTACATAATTATGTTTTTCCAATCCTGTGACATAATCGTGGTAAAACAGCAGCAAAATTGTACTTGCATTATGACCAATTTATTATATATTATAATTACCCAAGTCTATCCATTTTCAAAGAGTGATTTGTGAGTAACAAGGGAGATCAATCTGGGGAAATTCATTCCAATTGCACCTTATAACTTTTCCTCATGTCGCTACCAGTAGGATACAGACACAGAGAAATACCATGATACTCAGCAAGTTCCAGTAAATAATTGTTCCAATTTACATTTAATTTACTTGATTTATAGTAAATAGTCCATATAATATACCATGGCTACAGATTTGGTGATGTACAATAACTTACCTTAGCTGTGAAATTGAGACCAGGACCAAAAGCTGGCTGTTGGCTAATGAGCTTTATCCTATACTCTGAATTTCCAGTTAGTATGTATTCTGCTCTTACTTCAATACCTATAAGATAATATTAGATTAATGAGTATTTCATTAAACAGTTCCATTAAAACTGTATAAGGACTCTTTCACACACACTACATATTATCGGCATTTCTAAACATTTGTAAAAAAAAAAAAAAAAGTGCATGAGTTTTAAAAGTTCTTCTAGTAGTTTTTTAAAGTGTTGTTTCAGTTAATTTTCAGAACAAACTGCAAAATATTGTACATGAGCGATAACATTATTTCTTGTCATTCTAGGCTTGTATCTGGAGTTTTTGGTAGCCTTTTCCAATGCAATCTGTCTGTAATTCCTAATTTGTTTCTGAGCTACTGGGGTCATTCTGCCCATACCCATGGCAAAGATAAACAGGTAATAATATGTTCCCTAATTCTCGGTAGCACACAGTCAGAAGCAGCAGCAAAGGATGACAGGTTATATATAAATCTAGCAGTAAATTAACACAGTAAATCACAAATCAGCAGTGTTCACTGTCAGTCTCTTTGCCTCTGCCTGTCTCGAGCAGCTCCTCCATTCTCTTGCTCCTCCTCTCTCCATTGTAATCTGATCCTTCAGTGAGCAGACAGCCCCTCTTCACTGAATATAGATTTGAGCAGTGAATTTTGAGTCAGTGGGGAGAAGAGGAGGAGCCTGATAAGAGGTGAAGGAATCATCTTTCTTTGATAAGATATAATAGATAATTTCTCATATTTGCTTGTATTATTAATTTATGGAAAAAATCAAATGACCGGTACTCTTTAAGACATAGAAAAGCCTATGAGATAAAACAAAAAGAAATGCCACACCTGGAGCAGACTTCAAAAACAGCAAAAATAAAAATGCTGTGCATCTAGCTACAGAAATTAGCTAATTATAGATAATAATTAACACTTGTTTGTTTTATTGTACTTTTGTGTAAACCTATGTTTTTCCTGCTTACACAAAATATGTTTTCGGACACTCTGTGTGTCCACACAATGTCCCAATAATAATGTCTGTACATAATGTAATCCAGTAGCAGCATCTGAAAGCAGATTAACTGCTAAATGTTGTCGGCACCTGTACTCTTTGGGCTGCAGGCAGCGATTAGTGGGTAACTCACATGCAATACTGTGGCCAGACCACGCAATGTATGGGTACCCCTTGCATCGTAAATCATAGATATGATTTATATATAGATAGGTCTTTAAAAAATTAACATCAGTGATTGCACATATAATGTTCAATGATGTTCTTAGTCTGTTTAGTCACAAACAATAGGTTTAGAATCAGTCAGTCTTTCCTGGCTATTGTCCCTTTTCTGATAGCAGTATATGTCTTGCATTACAAAACAGGAGTGATATTAAAATTTACCAGTAAGTTCTTCAGTTACTGAAACAGTTACATTCATTCCTTCTCGGTTTACCACGTTTTGTAGTTCTGCTCTTGTGAAGCTGAAGTTCATAGATCCTGAGATCTACAAAACAAGTAATGAGAATACAGCACTTTGATACTCTAGTATGTGTTCACAATCTATTTTCCCTAAGAATATCTTTGGAGTGTTTGAAGAAATAAGAATCCCTGAGGAAACCCATACAAACACTGAGAGAACATGCAAACCAAACTAATTCATACAGCTCCAACATGGTTTCTGCTGAACATAGCTTTAATAGAATCACAATGAAATTCATTAGAGGAGCAATCTATAACTTGATTGTATACAGATATATAAAGTGGTTGACTGTTTTGTTTCTTAGTCTTTTAACCCCCATTAATCCCAGTATCCCACCTCACACTCAGATATAGCAGGGTCAACACAAAGGAGATCTGGTACTCAAAAATGATTACAAGTGAAACACTGCACTCCAGTGTGAGGACCCTGATGTCTCGACTTTCTTCTGGGACCACAAGGAGTGTCACATGAAAGGTATTGGGATTAGCTACACTCACGCATTCATTTCTGGGGACTTAATTAAGAGAGCCATAGACAAGGAATAACTATAGTCAAATTACTGTTCATCCATCAGTTATCTCCCATGACTTCACCCAAGTCAGTCCAAAGGGCATGTAATTTCTATGATCACAACTGAAATACGCTGTAGAAGAGGGCTATAGGATCTAATGGATTAAAATCCAACTTGTCATATTGCTGTTACTTATTATGGCAGATGATGTAGGATGGTTTGGCAGTAAATTTAATGAGGAATCTTCTAACAAAATCTTAAATCTTTAGCCAGGTTTACACTATATTTAAGATTGACAAGGACTCTTACTATAACAAGGGAACATCCTCTTCGTCTAGAGGAAAGAAGCTTTCTACACCTACATAGAAGGGGGTTCTTTACTGTAAGAGCAGAGAGACTATGGAACACTCTGCCAGAGAAAATAGTCAATGTGCACACACTAAACTCACCTGGATATTTCTTTTTATTTAATGCTGCAATTACAAGTTAGAATTACTATATTTCTGGAGAAGGGTTGTAGGTCCAGGGAGCTATTCTGATTACCACACTTGATATTGGGATGGAATTCTAAATGTATACATACCTTAAAGGTCTTATTTACTTCATTCAAACCTTCCAAACTATACAGTGGTTTCACCGCTATTGTTACATTTCCTTTTACTGGTGTATCTGAGGCGTATCTAGATTTTAAAATAATATTTTGAATATTAGATATGATAGATAGATAGATAGATAGATAGATAGATAGATAGATAGATAGATATGGGATAGATAAATAGATAGATAGATAGATAGATAGATATAGATAGATAGATAGATATGTTTATATGGGATAGACTTACTTTGCTGCGACTGTACCAGTAAGACTGAGCATCTTTGAATCAATGTAGAAAGTTGGAATATCCAGGATTACATCAAACTTTGGAGCAACTGCAAATACATGAGGCAATTTGTGATATTCATATTTTATATTCACAGAAAAAATCTTTAATGAAGTATAATATCTCATAAGAAATATGCTCTGTCACCTGCGCCACTTTCCCAAAAAAAAGGCATGTCGAAGGCAAGGGGGGGGTAGGGCCAGTGACCGTACCACATTGACTTTCTTTTATGCCAGTTTTCTGCCGTAAAAGGAGACTGAAATCTACACCAGCCAGGAGCTGGCATGGATTACAGTCCAGGAGCACAGACTTCCGAAGGCTATGCCTAATGAAGTGGCATGCACCGACAGTCTATGATAAATCAGGGCCGCAGGCTACTGACAGTGTCTGGCTTGATGCAGCACATGACAATGATACTGCAATTCTTGAAATGCTATAATGTATTACATGACAATACATACCATATTCTGCTATGGAAAAGTCAGCAGACTGTTCATAACCCTGTAGAGCACAAAAATTAAAATTACTGATGGAAGTAGTCTGGCTTTATATCAGGTAGCAGACCTACCCCCTAACGCAAATAAATAACCAACATTATTCTTGTCTTCCTAGCATGCCCAAGGCATTTGTCCTGCTTTGTAAATGGCCCTTACCTTGCGTATAACTTAATAAGAAAACTATAGAGTCTTTTTTTTAGCAAGTGGCCATCACACTAGTCAATTTGTTGACTGTTGACTGGAATTTATTAAGACTGACATTTTATACATCAGCCTTAACCAAAGTTCACTGAAGTAAGATGCGCCAAATGTATTGAGAGGCATAGGCCTCTTAAATTTAGCACATTTTCTGGTAATTCATGTGTTGGAAAAGCCAATCTACTCCTAAGAACTGATGTAGATTTGTGGATCCACAAAAATGAGGATCCGCCATGCCACGGATGCAGCCCGGCGTGTTCCGCAAATTGCGGAACACACGGCCGGACGCCCGTTCAAAATGCCGGACAAGAATAGGACATGTTCTATCATTTCTTGTGGAGCCATGGCTCGGCAACATCGCATGCTGGCCAGTGAAGTGAACGGGCCCGCAATTTTGCGGAATAGGTGCGGACCTGTTCACACTGCAGGTTTTTTTGATGAGATTTTGAAACTAAAATCAAGAGTGAGTCATAAAAGGAGAGATAGCATTAAGGACTGATTCTACTTCTCCATTTTTAACCCTCTCTTGGTTTACTTGTCTAAATCATATTTGACATAAATCATCTAGCAACCATAAAGTACTTACATCTGATTTGGCCTGTATCTTCCATCACCCAACAAAACCCTGTCTGACAGTAGATACTCCTTTGAGACAACTCCCATGACTGGCTTCATGTTAAGCCACTGCTGAACAATAGTATTCTTAGGATCCTTTTAATAAAATAAAATAAATGCAAGATAAAGTATAAAACACTGCATATAAAATATTTGTTCACATAAGGTAGCAAGACAAAGACAAACTATATTATGTTGTTGTTTTCAAATTCTGAGGAAAACTAACAAAAAGCAATCACACTTTACTCATTCACATACTATACTGTCTATGACTCCATCACTTACAACCCCTATAATATGAAAGCTGCCACAACTTTCAAGATCCCATCCTACTTCTGAGACCTGTTTTCTGTCTCTGGTCAGTGTTTTCTCCAGGAAAAATGTATTATATGGACAGTCCGGATCCACAAGGGCTAGGGCAACTGTTTTACTCTGACTCTAAGATGACTACTTTCCATGACAACCATATGCCCAAATAGTCTAAATGGAGAAGGTGTTTTTCAGCAGATCAACCCCTTTAAATTGTTATCTGAAAAGAACAGTAACATTCCCACAGATTCTAGAACAAAAAGACATACCTTTATAATAAGGTCCACATCTCCTTTATGTGGTCTCAGATCATGATTTACAGAGATAACTCGGATTCTTATACTTTCTCCAGGCTTGTATGCAGTTTTATCAGTTTGTATGAACATCGATACACTCTTTGTCTGCATCTTCACTTGCATTCGCTGAGAAAATGCTAACGTACCTTCACCACAACCGATCACAGCCAGTGTAAAAGTAGTGGTCGAAGGGTCTGCTGGTATCTGCCAAAAACATATAATAATAGTGTGTTTTTATGTATTTATCCTGATATGGGTCTTTCTCCCTACTAATACATTTATGTTACGGTTACTGTATCTATCCGGTTAGATGACATCATTCTCTTTGGCTCTATGTGAACAGCTGAGTTAATCGCTCAGCTATTTCCAGAAGTCCCATAGAGATGATTGGAGCAGCAATGTGCATGCTCAACCTGCCAATCCATTCATTTAGTGCGTATGTAGCTCCCGTTCTTGTGATTTGCGGGGGTCCCAGCCATAAGACCCCCACCTTTCTTATAGTTATCCCATATCCTGTGGATAGGAGATAACTTCATCTAACCTTTAATACCTTTAACCTTTAGTACCCTTTAATCTCTTTTTTGATGTTTTACTGGATCCAGAGCCAATGAGTGATCTAATTAACAGAGAGGTAGCATGAAGTTCAGTGCAAAATTGTTACCATTATGTGAATTTTTTTGTATTCCTATCCTCTTATGCAGTGGTTTTGAGTGGAGGTGCTGGGTCCATCAGGTACTAGAGATTGGATGCAACTACTATATGTTGTGTGTGTCACATAAATTTGGTGCATCTTAAACCAACATACTTTGGTTTAAGACTTGTGTATGAAACACCAATTTTATAAAATTCCCTCGCATAGATTTTACCTATACAACAGGATGTATGAAATTAGGCTATTTCTGTTAACATCTGCAGTACCCCAGAGGACTACTGCAAATGGTTAATTTGCTACTTAATGGGTTAATGTTCATTGTTAATGTTGATGCACTTTTTCTATGTGATGTTCTTTATCCAAGAGATGAAATGAGAACATTGTTCATCAAATTTGGCCTGCTCATTGGGAGAAGGCAGAGGAGCTTTGTGGTTAGTTTAAGCAGGCTAAGAGAGGAAGCATGGATTCGACATATGCTGGACACCGGCGGCACCCGACAGATCCCATTCACTACAATGGATACCAGCATTCTGCCGGAAAAATATGGCTGTATGAAGCGGTAATGTGTTTGGCAGAATGCATGCAGTGTCATTTTGTCCAGTAGAATGTCGGTATTCATGCAAGAAACCTGGCCAACACCAAAATTTAAATTCCTAATGTGAACGGATCTATACTTATTTACAAAGCTGTAAGAGATATAGTAAATAATATACTCACTGCAGGTATACTGATTGTTCCAATGACATCTAAAAAAAGACCAAAAAGATCAAAGTCAAACAAACAGTATAAAATGTGTCTTTATTATTTTCATAACTGTGAATAAAATACACTATGCAAAAATCAAAATGTGTTGCACTTACCATTGTGGAATACTTTGCTCACATTCACTAAAATTTCAGTGGTAGTCATAATTCCTGCGGACACTGTAATTTCAGAATACTTAACTCCAAACCAATGGACTGCCAATGTTGTATTTTCTCCAGGGATAATATAACTCGGCGCTGTAATATAATATGATGGTCTGCAAGATAAGATACATTATTTTCATTAACTACAAAACTACACATTAGTCTGCTGAGCTCCTCCTGCTCTATAACATGCTGCTTATAGATTACACTACATTTCTATGGTGACAGGTTCCCTTTAAGGGCCGGTTCACACCTCCGTTTAACTGATCTGGCAGCCTGTTCCAGAAGAGGACAGCCCGCTGAAGTTTGCTGTATTCGGCCCAGCCGGATACTGCCATTCCCCTTTGGACCCTATTGACTACAATGGGATCTGGCGAGAATCCAGCCACTTTCTAGCATAAGTATTGGTTTTCAGCTGGACAAAAAATGTTGCATAGATGGTATACTGGAAAGCGCCCAGATCACTGCCAGATCCCATTATAGTGAACGGGATCTGGCGGTGAACAGCAGCATCTGGCTGGGCCCGACCCAGATATTTTTGGCAGGCTGTTCTCTGTTGGATTAGTTAAACGAAGATGTGAACCTACCTTTAGACCACTTGACATGCAGCCATTAGTTACAGTTCTTACATTTACGAAAAACTGTAGCAAGAAGTAGCTGGAGTAAAAGCACAAATCGATCACCAACAAAATGAGTGTTTATCATTGGTTAAACGGATAATATGTACTTTGTGAAGCTGTTAATTGGAAACATTTGTCACGTTTGCAATCGAAAAAAACAACAGCGGTAGCAAATGTTTAAACCAATTAGTGGTTGGCAAATGACAAGTAAGATGAAGCATTAACAACAGTTACACTGTGCTATAGGCAAATATACAGTACTATGTGGTAGAATATTGGATGTTTGCTTTTAATCTTAATATGTGGAAAACCTCTGTGAGACAGCCACACTCTGGGTATGTTCTGCATCTTTGTTTATATACTGTACACCAGTGAGCATAGCAAATGGGCTGTTCCATAAAACAGCTTAGGCTACTTTCACACCAGCGTTTTTGCTGGATCCGTCATATATCAGCAAAAACGCTTCCGTCATGATAATACAACCGTCTGCATCCATTCTGAACGGATCCGGTTGTATTAGCTTTTAAATAGCCAAGACAGATCCGTCATGAACGCCATTGAAAGTCAATGGGGGACGGATCCGTTTTCTATTGTGTCTGAGAAAACGGATCCGTCCTCATTGACTTACATTGTGAGTCATGACGGATCAGTTTGGATCAGTTTCTTCATGCGGACACCAAAACGCAGCAAGCAGCGTTTTAGTGTCTGCCTCCAAAACGAAATGCTGACTGAACTGAAGCAAACTGAAGCAAAACTAATGCATTCTGAACAGATCCATTTACATTCAGAATGCATTAGGACAAAACTGATCAGTTTTGGACCGTTTATGAGAGCCTGTGACGGATCTCACAAACAGATCCTTACAACGCAAGTGTAAAAGTATCCTTAACTGTATTATGCTTCAAACACTTGCACATAAAAATCCCCAAAATGGTGAAATATATCAGAAAACACAATTTCATAATATGATAAAAACCCACCTTCCATCACAGGTAACCAGAAATATGGACAGGAGGACAGGAAGCCTCATCATTGGAGGCCATAATAATGGATGCATCCTGGCTTTTCGTCCAAAGACAAGTACAGTGTGTTTAATCCCAAAATATGGAGTGAATCTTCATCAAACTTGTTGCCTTTTAAACCCGCTGTGGTGTGAAGTCCAGCCCTATGGCTGCTGATACTAAACACCTTGTATACAATGCGACACAAAGACTCAGGTAGACACTTCTTTTGTCTACTTCCAGTAACTATTGTTTTATGCCACCTGCAGTGAAACTGTTTATTCTAGCATCCTATGTGGTACCTGGTGCAATTAACTACAGGTTTGATGTACTTATTAACTATGACCTATATAAAATACAGTAGTACTATGTTAATGCGTGTATTATCGAGACTTGGTCAAGATATTTGGAATTGCCTAGCCATACTCCCCAATTTTGGAAATAGGGGAGAGTAATATCATGCAGCTATAGTACTGTACATTGCATGGTTAAAACAGTAGCACAATCCCAAAATGAGCTCTATTTTTATAATTAAAAATAGCACAAAAATGATCAAATTTGGTGGCAACTGCCTTCTCTTCTTTGTCTTCTGATGTGTAAAATGGTGGGCACAAATTTAAACAATTTGTGTGGGACAACTCACAAAATTTTCAGATTCAACAAAATTAGATTCTTTTGGAAAGTTTGTAATTTGATTAATGTAGAATTCATTTGTACATTTCTGGTGTTCATGTGTGTATATACAGGTGTATCTCAATAAATTAGAATTTCATAAAAAGTCAATTATTTCAATAAGTAAATTCAAAAAAAGGGAAACTCATATTATATAGATTCATTTATACATTGTGATTTATATTATTTCTTTTAATGTTGATGATTATGGCTTATAGCTAATGAAAACCCAAAAGTCTGTATTTCAGAAATTAGAATATTGTGAAAAAGTTCAGTTTTGTAAGCTTATGGTATCGCACTCTAATCAGCTAATCAACACAAATAACTACAAAGGTTTCCTAAGCTTTTAAATGGTCCATCAGTCTGGTTCAGTAGCCTACACAATCATGGGGAAGACTGCTGACTTGACAGTTGATCAGAATACAGTCATTGACACCCTCCACAAGGGTGGGTAAGCAACAATAATCCATTTCTAAAGGAGCTGGCTGTTTACAGAGTTCTTTATCCAAGCATATTAATGGAACGTTGAGTGGAAGGAAAAAGTGTGGCATAAAAGGTGCACAAGCAACAGGGATAATGACAGCCTTGAAAAGGTTATTAAGAAAAGGCCATTCATGAATTTGGTGGAGATTCACAAGGAGTTGACTGCAGCTGGAGTCAGTACTTCAAGAGCCACCACACACAGATGTATCCAGGACATGGGCTACAACTGTCGCATCCCTTGTGTCAAACCACTCATGATCCAGAGGCAATGTCAGAAGCGTCTTAACAAGGCTAAGAAGAAAAAGGACTGTTGCCCAGTGGTCCGAAGTCCTGTTTTCAGATGAAAGTAAATGTTCTATTTCATTCCGAAATCAATGTCCCAGAGTGTGGAGGAAGAGTGGAGAGGCACAAAGTCAGCACTGCCATCTACAAGGAAATTTCAGAGCACCTCATGCTTCCCTCTGCTGACAAGCTTTATGGAGATACTGATTTCATTTTCCAACAGTACTTGGCACCTAACCACACTGCCAAAAGTACCAATACCTGGTTTATTAACCATGGTATTACTGCGTTTGGTTGGCCAGTTAATTTGAATGACCTAAACTCCATAGAGAATCTATCTGGTATTGTCAAGAGGATGATGAGAGACACCAGACCCAACAATGCAGACGAGCTGAAGGCCGCTATCAAAGCAACCTGGGCGTCCATAACACCTAAGCAGTTCTACAGGCTGATCGCATCCATGCCACACCACATTGATGCAATAATTCATGCAAAAGGAGCCCTGACAAAGCATTGAATGCATATACTATACTTACTTTTCAGTAGTCCAACATTTCTGTATTAAAAATCATTTTTTAAATTTGTCTTACGTGACATTCTAATTTTCTGAGATACTAAGGGTACAGCCACATGGTCAGTTTTCTGCATGCAGTTTTAGAAGCTAAAATCAAGTGAGGATCTTAAAATGAGAGAAAGTATAAGTAAGATACTGCTTCTCCTCTTTTTTTAATTCACTCTTGGATATGGCTTCCAAAACTGCATCAGGAAACCTGGCCATACCCAAACTTTTGGATTTCCATTAGTTGTAAGCCATAATCATCAACAGAAATAAACACTTGAAAAAGATCGCACTGTGTGTAATGATCTATATCATATATGATTTTCACTTTTTGAATTGAATTACTTAAATAAATTACATAGTTAATACGGTTGAAAAAAGACACATGTCCATCAAGTTCAACCAAGGATGGGGGTAGGAGTGATAAAGGGGAGGGGGACGGGTAACCTTAAGACATGACTCTACATTTCTTAATATGTGGTGACCTTCTTTTTCTCCAAGAATTTATCCAAGCCTGTTTTGAAGCCCTCAGCTGTCTTTGCTGTGACCAGCTCCTGAGGTAGACTGTTCCACAGATTCACAGTTCTTATAGTAAAGAAGGCTTGTCGCCCCTGGAGCCTGAACCTTTGCTTCTCCAGGCGCACGTTTCGCTCTCGCTTCCTCAGGGAGTAAGTACTCCTTACTCCCTGAGGAAGCGAGAGCGAAACGTGCGTTGGGGTAGGAGGTGGCAGTGGTTAGTAATATACCTTTTTATACTCATTTTTTTTGCTCTATGGTATTTTGGCTCATTTGTATGAATTTTGTATCTGAGTTGCACTTGCACTTTACTTGGTACGCTGTGATACCTTATTTTAGAGCAATGGTTGCATGTCCACACTGTGCTGCTCCTCCATTATTGTGTTAGGTGCCATCATTTTATATATGTATATTTTCTATTTTGTGCGTGTTACCTACGAGTACTAATAAAGTAATCAATTTTTATTAATTTGGTGTGCTATCATTATTGGTGTTGCTATATGGGGCTTTTTGTACACCTCATTACTAGTTAGTGCCCCACATTTTTTTGATTGGGGTTTTTTATTACTGTAATAGTGTTAAACACATCTGGACCTATGCACGGGGCCACTGTTCAAATGCGTAGGCCAATCATAGAGCTCAAATGTGATTACAGATTTACCTTACACGGCTGGCTGAAAATTTTATATGACAGCAATAATATGAAACAGAATTGGACCAAATTATATTAAATTGGATAGGTTGTCACTCAGCTCCTTTGAAGTCTTGAACAGCAAGTCATGGATTAAAGGAGCATTCCGATTGTTCAAAGTTAGCCCCTATTCATAGGCATAGTTGCCAACTGTCCCGAATTTTCAGAGACAGTCCCGGCAAATTCAAGCTGTCCCGAGCCAAAAATGGATGGGGTTAAGAATGACCCTAACCATAAGTGGTCATTTCCAAGCTGAGTCTGGGCATTCCTAGGGAGGGTGTTTTGGATGCCCTTATTTTACCAACTTAAACACTGGTAAGTATGCATAGGATAGGAGATAACTATTAGATCGGTAGGGGTCCTACTGCTGGGATACCCACTGATCACAAGAACAAAGACCCTGTACCCCTTGGAGCCTCCCTGAAATGAACAGAGTGATACGTTGAGCATGTGTACAGCCACTCCTGCCAGTGCATTCATTTTTACAAAAGTTCCAGAGACAGCCAAATACAGTGCTCAATTATTTTTAGGACTCACGTAGAGATGAGTTGAATGGCAGGTTATATGCCCAACCTGCTACTCCATTAATTTCGCAGTGGCTCTGAGGGCTATGGGGTCCCTGTTTTCATGATAAGAGGGGTCCTAGCAGTAGGACACCTTTGATCTAATAATTATCCTCTTGTAAAAACCAGAACATCACTTCTGCATACCGTACTTAGACATAATTGGTAAACAAGAGTATTTGAAAGCAAGCGGACAACTCCAATGGGAGGTGTAATGGACATCATACTTGTTCCTATTAAGTATTAAGCCCTAAGTAACAGATATAGCTAAAAAAAAAAGACTAGGATTTATTGGTGGCTTATATTTACTGTCATTTACGATCATTTTTTGTTTGTCATAGTGAGAAATGTTCACAGATCTTGACAAATATTAGACAAGTAAATGTAGACCAGAAAGTGGAGCAGAATAGCAGAAATTTGGTGCATTGTTAGCCACTTTTGGCTAACTTTACACCACCTATCGTTTGCTTACAATTTTGCACATCTTCACATATCTTAAACCACGCTCCCGTTTCCGGTAAGTCATGCCCCTTGTTGAGCGAGAAGCTAAAAGTGTCTAAAACAATAAACCTGAGCTGTAATATTTTATTACTATTTATAAAAATATTATGCTAATATTCTTCCTTAATAATCTAGAATCCTCAACCCATAGCTCATGAGCCACTGATGTGTGGCTTGTGCATTGCACTTGAATAATCCAAGCAAGTGTAGGAGACAGGCCCATTGCTGCTGTTCTATGTCAAACAGTGGGCATTATATCGCCAGGAGCACTACAGGGGGCATTAAACCCACTGGTAGAACTTAAGAGGGGCATTAAACCTACTGGGGCACTTCTGAGGGGCATTATACCTACGTGGGCACTATAGGGGACTTTATATCTACTGGTGGTGCTAGGAGGGGCATTATCATTACTATTGGTACTATAGGGGCATTATATCTACTGCTGTTACTAGAGTGGTTATTATAACTACTGGGAGGACCATAGGGGGGACTGTAACTACTGGGGGCACTACATGGGGAATCGATTTGAAAGTGAAAGTATTGAAGTTTAAATATGGAACCCACTTGACAGATGCCCATCTGAATGATTGTATGTTTCTGGGGGTCAGTAACTATAGTCCAGATTTTGAAAGACTAGCAGACACAATGCAATGCCAGGTCTCACACTGAACATATTTAACTGTTTCCAGCTGTTTCATATTGGTTATTTCTACAGTCTCTTTATGCCAAGTGACCACTGATCTAGAATATGATTATCTGAAAGAAGACATTTTGGAAGATTGTTTGTCTTGCCTGACTCTATCTCTGTCTTTGATGTCTTTCAGGTATTCTCCATTGATACTACTGAGTCAGGTGTCAGGTGAAATATACATAACAATTGCGGCTTAAGGAAGTAGAACACTTTTACTCAGTCTTCTGCTGGATTCAGTTTCACCTGTTATTTTGCAAGTGTCTGGGATAAAAGTCCCACTTCACATAGCATAACAATAAAAGGCTTTGAGAATTTCTAACAAGCATCTACTGCCGATAGAACATCCACACAAACCCATACTAATGAGGGAAGTTTACTGACCAACACAGGAGTCTATATGTTAGTTCTTATAACTCTGCATGCAAATATTAGATAATTTGCAACATAGGTACCCTAGTGTCTCTTTGTAGCCACTTTGTCCTACAGATGATGGAAGGAAATCCTGAATGGCAGCCTCCTACTCTACTAACTCAAAATGCAGCTAGGGTATAAAAAAAGCAGACAAGCCCTTTAATAAGTTTTTTATGTTTTATGTAAATGAACCTGGAAAACCTTGTATTAACCTCTTAAAGGGGTTGTCCGGGTTCAGAGCTGAATCACTCTACACAGGACCTGCCTCTCAATTTGCCAGGAGCTGTAAACAGGGACGTACAGGGAACTCAAAGGGGCACTGGGCACTGGAGAAAAACCTGGGGGCTGGAGAAAGGAGGCTGTATATTGTATACGGATCCAAATTGACAGAAGATGGAGCAACACAAGTAGACAGTACCAACACAAGTAGGCAGGGCCAACAGAAATAGACAGGCCTGCAATACCATATTGCAACACCAAATACCACCCCAGTAGAACCAAATATCACAGTGTGGCACAATATACAGTCGCCCCTGCCACAGTATTCAATTCAACTGCATCATTGTTCTGAGGATGTTGATACACATTTGCCAGGTGCAAAAGTACCTGATGCTCCCAGCATTATTTAATTCTGAGAGCATCTTATTATAATGTACCTGCCAGCTCCCATGAGGAGACCCTGGGTGGCCCCTGGGCATCAGCCCACAGGGAAATTTCCCTGTAGGGTTTAGGCCAGGCCACCCCTGGGTTTAAATCTCTGGCACGTACAGATCAATTGTATGAGGGGAGGATGGAGAGGCATCCCCATAGAATATGAGCCTGTCAGGCTCCACTTAATGGAGTTATTACAGTGAATATAGGGATTTCATATTTTTCCATATACTATCTACATGTAGTTTCTACACTACCAATATGCCCTAAATGTGTGTTTGTTAAGGATGGGTGTCTAACGCTGTGAATAATGTAAATATGCATAATGATGTGACTCCCTCACCTCTCTATGGCAGTGAAACACTGCTGGTAGTTAAAGGGGTTATCTAGGATCATCAATGTCAGATCGACAGGGGTCCGACACCCGATACCTCTGCCTATCAGCTGTATGAAGAGATACAACACAGGTGTGTGTCAGTGATTTTCATGGACGCATAGACTTCAATGGGCGTGCTTGGTCCGCATCACAGATCAAAGTAGTGCATGTCTCCATGATTTTTTTACTGACCCACAGTCAGTAAAAACATACTGAAATGTGAACAGATACATATAAATCAATGGGTACGTGTGCTGTCCATGGAAAATATGGACAGCACACGTCAGTTAAAAACAGAAATGTGGACGAGGCCTGAAGCAGTTGATTAGGAGTAGCAGAAGTGGGGACACATCAAAGTAATAACAAATACATAGGCAGAAAACAGCTGGAATACCATGAAGGGGGTAAATGAGGGTTACCCCGTTATACACAAATTTAAAACAATACTGCACTCCATTTCTTTGTAAAGAAGTGTGTGGCTTTATTGGGTATTTATATAAAGATCATATAGACGCATACGAATACGAAATTTTATATTTAACAGATCGGAAAACAAAGAATCATGTTCTCTAATGTCACTATGATATTAATTGATACATATATATTTCATAAAATGAACTCTGTAGAATAAATACATTAGCAGATATTCATCAAAATGTCAAGAGTTTAGTCATTTCAGTATGCTACATGACAAATAGGTAAGAAATAAGAACGATGCAGAGGTACAGCAAGTAGAATGTAGGTTTGGTAGAACTGTTGGGCTTAGGTTTCACTGGCGGTGGCACGTTTGATATACACTGATTGCAGTTGGATCCACAGAAGACACAATATGACAAGGTTTTCATTGTCAGAGAATTATATGTCTGCGTTGCTGTGTTTCCTGATGTAAAAGAAAACAAAGTATTCAAATCAAATAAAAAGGTATTAAAGTTGTTTTCCAGCACAAAGACAAATTGGTAGCAGAATTTTCAGTGCGGCTTAAAACCTATAATCACCGATTACAGGTTATAAGAACTTATAATTAGTGAACCCTCACTACCAAATTGAAAATTTTTGTGCAAATTTCACAAACAAAAATCAGACTTTTTAGGATTCTCCGCCATTTGCCGCTTTTTTTGTGAGGCATAGTGGAAGGGGCCATGTTTCATGCCAGAAAACTGCTTTTAAATGATAATTGGATATTATTTTGTGGCATATGGACACTACAAGATGTAACATATGTATTAAGAGGCTTGTTCCTCTTAATAAATTCGATACATCTTACTCCAATGGACTTCATACAAAACTGATGTATGAAAGGCCAGTCTGTTGTAAATGTGCCCCAGTGTTTATTCTATCACTATTTGACGTTACAGACCCTGTGCCTGGAGCTCCTCAGCTCAAGTGCCCCACAGAAATGATTTCTGCCGAAGAACTGAGTTCTGTCTGGTCAAACAAATATAATATGGATTCAAATGATCATCATTAATGTCCACATTATAACTGCCTCTGATAAAGACAATTGGTATGCTGCTGCAAGTTTTTCTTGCACCCACACTCCAGTCCTACTTTTTACCATATTTTTCTTCATTGTGCTATGCACATTTTTTGTGGATGGCACACTGATGACCTATTCATTTCTATGGGGCCATGCACACAGCCATATTTTAATTTGTTTCACTTCTAGAGGTTATGTGGGCTACAGCTGCATTACAAAACCACAAAATGTGGTAAAATAGACACAGTTTTGACAAGCTAAAATTGACGGTACAGCACTCAACTACAGCCATTTAGCACATGAAAATGGACCATAACATCCTGTGATATCAAATAACCACTGTATAAAACTAAAACTAAACATTTGTACTTACTGGGATTATAATATTCATATATAGTAACTACAGCATCTTGAGAACTTGCAACACTTGCAAAACGGACCAGTGGTAAAGATATACAAATCCTATCAGTGGAAACCTAAGAGAAATAAGTCAATAAGTGAAAACAGTCTTTGCTTATCTTCATATGATAAAATAATAAACCAAAGTGGCATAATATATGGACTTAGAGTCCACAAAATTACTAATTTTCTGCATGCAAGTCTCTTGCCAATTTTGTATGCAGTGCCTCCACATCACATTTATACAGCTATCAAATTATTAGCGCCTCAAAAATAAGATTATTGCCATGAACAAACACAAATAAAAACTCAATTATAATAATAATTAAATCATATTATACCTCCTAAACCCCTAAACTCATATATTCAGAAACTAAACAACTCACGCATTTTGAAAATGCTAACCTGCACTTTACAATAATGGGTGCCTTCAAGGAATTTTGCATCAAAGTGTTACACATTTTGTAAGTAATGCATGCAAATGAATGCTTGCTCAAGCAGTAACTCAGCGCAAAAGCCTAGTAGAAATAAAATTTTAAGGGCCCGTTCACATGACCGTGTGAATGGGTCCGCATTTATTCCGCAATTTTGCGGAATAGATGCGGCCCCATTCATTTCAATGGGCGGCATTAGATCGTGGAGAGTGGACAAGAATAGGCATTTTGTATAGGGTGCTGGCCATGTGTGTTCCGCAAATTACGGAACACACACTGGCCGGCATCGGTGTTTTTGCGGATCTGCATTTTTGCGGATCTGCAACAACACGGCCATCTGAACGACCCCTAGGATGTTCAGAGTTACATTCTACATGTACATATCATCACATCTTCAACATGAGTAAACCTTTGAATCACAGATTTAACAATTATGTAATCAGGGGGCGGTGACATGAAGAAAAGTTCCTGCATGACTGCAGACTATACAGGGGGAGAGAGAGGAGAAAACGGGATGTGATCTTTCTTCCTGATGTCTCTCACAGTTTCAGCTCTCACACCCCCCACCCCCACCTTACAGAGACAAAAAACTATTAAGTAACATTTTTCTTGCCAACTTAAAATGAATGCGGTATGGCATGTACAGTTTTATAGGAAAAGATTCAGTTGAACACGCAATTTCTTCATTTAAATTCCTGCTCATTTTGGGCTTTGAAGTCCAGGAGGAGGTCCTATGAGTGACTGACAGCCTTCCTTTTATGACTGTGTATACAGAGATAGCTGTCAATCACTGATACGACCACCTCCTTGACTTCAAAGCCCAAAATAAGCAAGAATTTAAATTAATTTAAGTAAATAATTTTGTAATTTAAATAAATTACAAGTTATACTGAATATTTTTCCATAAAATATCAATCTGCTCAGCTCCTCCTGCTCTATAACATGGTGCCTTCAGCTGAGACACCATGTTCAACATGACAGGTTCCCTTTGAGCATGTGTGTCATCTAAAAGGTAGGATTTTGAGATCTAATGTGGTACCAAGATCTAAGCTTAAATTCTTGACTTATTACATATTTTCTTGGCAGTAAAAGGATAACATTTATTCTACCAACACAATGAGGGATATTTATTGACACCTATATGCCACAGTTATGGTGTAAAAATGTCACATATTATGGCGCACATCATGTGTGTACTGTAATTTGCTACTTGAGCTTCTCTGAACTTTTCAGAAGAGCTAAGAAAAGGGGAGTGGCTTAGAAGAAGAGGCGTGACTTTGTGCCACCTCCTCATTTACTTTAACTTTCGCCAGAAAGTGGTAGAAGTTATAGCTGAAATCTAGTTTCTGGCGCAGGGCAGGGCAGAAATGTGCCTGATTTGTTAAAAGGCTGCTGCTAGAATCTGCCAGTCTTGACATATCTCCCCCATTGCCTCTGGAGCTTATTTATGGTATTTCAGGCTTTGTCTTTTTTTTTTTTAACTTTTAATGATGCAGGCCAGTGTTTTATCCTTGCATTTTTCAGGCCTAATAAGAAAAACATTTTAAGAGTCTCAGAAGAGTATCCTTTTTGTCTATACTCCAAGGTCAGCACTTTGTACAATATAACTGAACCAAATTCAGGGGAACTATTGTTGAATACTTTGGTTTCGTGAAGCTTTACAAGACTTTTCTAAAGTGCTGCAGAATAATGTCTAGAGTAATAGTGACAAGTTCCAATTTGATACATGACAATGGTTTTATGCCTTATTCACATGTCAGTGTTTTGGTGAGTTATTTCCATCAGAGATTGTGAACCAAAACCAGGTGCAGCTCTAAACACAGAACAGGAGCAGATCTTTCCCTTATATCTTATGTCTGTGGAGGCTCTAATCCTGGTTTTGGCGCACAACTGATGGAAATCACTGACCAAAACACTGACCGTGAATGAGGCTTAAGACTGTAAATTATTTTTCCCAGTAAAATAAAACAATTTGCAAACAAACAATTTACTTTTGATAACTCACCGAATCCAAGTACAAGTAAACTTTATCATCTTTTGGTTCCACCAATTTTAGAATATCAGTTGTGGGAATACCTGTAGGGCTTAACTTGAATCCACTGAGGAATCCCACATCTAGAATTACCATACCACTCCTATTGTATGCCCCTTGGTAGCTGAAACAAATAAAACAATGATTTTATAGAACTTTTCTGTATAGCTTACAATTAAAGGGGTATTCTCATCTTAGACAATGGGGGCATATCGCTAGGATATGCCCCCATTGTCTTATAGGTGCGGGTCCCACCGCTGGGACCCGCACCTATATCCAGAACGGAGCGGGGAGCACTGCTCCTGGAGGACCCCGGCCAGGGGTCCGACCACCACCAGGCGCTGCGCTCATAGAAATGAATGGGAGCGCAGCGCGGGAGCGCAGCGCGGAAGCGCGGCCACCGCGGCCACCGCTCCCATTCATTTCTATGGAGCCGACGGAAGTAGCCGAGACAGCGCTCTGCTATTTTCGGAGGCCCCATAGAAATGAATGGAGGGCGGCTGCGCATGCGCAGTGCGCCCTCATTCAGTTCGGGGGCTCCGTTCTGGATATAGGTGCTGGTCCCAGCGGTGGGACCCGCACCTATAAGACAATGGGGGCATATCCTAGCGATATGCCATCATTGTCTAAAATGAGAATAACCCTTTAAGAAGATAGGGGGACATTTATCAAATGTTTTACGCCAGTTTTTTGGCATTAAATTTTCACATCTGTTGGTGCATGTTTTCAGTTGTGCAAAATTTTGCGACTTTTGGCCTTCTGTGCCACCCCATGCCACTTTCAAAAGTGGAGTGGGATCTAGGCCACGTTTGTTGTGTAGATCACTTTAAAGGGAGTCTTTCACCTGTTTTTCACCAATATAACTAAGAGCACTGCCCCATAGAAGATTGCATACACATCTCAAACCTACCTGTGTGCACTTTGTGCCTTTATTACATGTCCAGGAAAAGCACTTTTATTCTGCAGGAAAACAGCTCCCAAGTGCCCAGCTCTGCTGCTGCAAGTGCCCAAAGCAAACCAGACTGAAGAGGGGAGGGCTGCTTTAGCTGCTCATATTTTGGAATTGGTAGCAGATAGAAAAATGGTTCTGACTTTATTTGAAAGCTGGCATTCCAAGCTTTCAAATGATACCAGAAGATATAGCTGTTAGAAATCGAGTCGGGAGAGAAAGCTGTTTTTATTTTCACTTTCAGCTGGGCACTTGGGAGCTTTTTTCCAGCAGAATAAAAGTTCTTTTTCTGAACATGAAATACAGGCACACAGTGCACACAGGTATGTCTGGGATGTGTCTGCAATCTTCTGTGGAGCACTGCTGTTAGTTATATAGGTGAATAACAGGTGAAAGACTCCCTTTAATGTTTCATTTATCTTTTGTGACTTATTAGAAAAACTGCAAAAAAAAAAGCACAACTGCACAACGGCCAATCCCCAGGCATACTTTTACTGATATAGACATAAACCACATTGCACTTGCCAAAATGTATTATTACTGCATGCCATTTTCATAAATTAGGTGCACATAACAATTGTAATCTAAAAACTGACCTCAAATACACCTACTTTAATAAATCCCCCCCCCATAGGCTATATTACCAAAAGATATAAGAAAATACATGACATTATTATTATTATCATTATTTTCATTTATTAGTAGTATTAGCACCAGTAATAACAGTATTTATTACTATTATTGCTAATAATTATGATGGTAATAATTAGAGATGAGCGAGTAGTGAAATATTCGAAAGTTCGAAATTCGATTCGAATAGACTGCGAAATTCGACTATTCGACCGGATATCGAATCCCATTAAAGTCTATGGGGAAAAAATGCTCGCCACTTGGAAATCTCAATTCGACCACTTGGAGGTCACCAAGTCCACCCTGGAACCTCAGAAAAGGATGCCAACACTGCTGGAATGCAACTGGGACAGCAGGGGAAGCATGTCTGGGTGCATATAACGCGCCCAAGTCGCACTATTACGCCACTATCACAGCCTCTCAACAATACACTCCAAACACAATCTAACCTCTCTGTAAAGTGAGACCATACAAGGAAACCTTCTTTCCTCTACATTGCCATGGACCCCAAGCCAAACTAGACAAAAAAAAAGATGAAATTCTGCACCCCTTAAAATCACGTTGCCTATGACAACCACAGATGGCATAGGCAAGGGGGAAAGCAAATAGACCCCACCCCTAATTGTCATTGTGTGTGTGTGTGAGATGTGGTCAGACATGTCTTCTTTAAAATGTAAAAACAACTCAAACACATGCAGAAGCCTTAAAATGCCCAAATTGTTGGCGCTTGAGATGTCAGTGACCCGACCTGGCCCAGTGTCATGTCTAGCAGGTAAAGCAGTGGGGATGTTGAGGGATGCGTAGGACCGCAAAAGGCAGGAAGAGGCCGTGGGCTGGCCAGAGGCTCATGGAAAATTTTGTGGCGGCCCAAGAGGTGACACCTCTTAAAAATTATGTGGAGGCCCAAGAGGTGAGACCTCTTAAAAATTATGTGGAGGCCCAAGAGTTGACACCTCTTAAAAATTATGTGGAGGCCCAAGAGGTGAGACCTCTTAAACATTTTGCGCAGGCCCAAGAGGTGAGACCTCTTAAAAATTATGTGGAGGCCCAAGAGGTGAGACCTCTTAAAAATTATGTGGAGGCCCAAGAGGTGAGACCTCTTAAACATTTTGTGGAGGCCCAAGAGGTGAGACCTCTTAAAAATTATGTGGAGGCCCAAGAGGTGAGACCTGTTAAAGATTTTGTGGAGGCCCAAGAGGTGAGACGTATTAAAAATTATGTGGAGGCCCAAGAGGGGAGACCCGTTAAAAATTATGTGGAGGCCCAAGAGGTGACACCTCTTAAAAATTATGTGGAGGCCCAAGAGGTGAGACCTCTTAAAAATTATGTGGAGGCCCAAGAGGTGAGACCTCTTAAACATTTTGTGGAGGCCCAAGAGGTGAGACCTCTTAAACATTTTGTGGAGGCCCAAGAGGTGAGACCTCTTAAAAATTATGTGGAGGCCCAAGAGGTGAGACCTGTTAAAGATTTTGTGGAGGCCCAAGAGGTGAGACGTATTAAAAATTATGTGGAGGCCCAAGAGGGGAGACCCGTTAAAAATTATGTGGAGGCCCAAGAGGTGACACCTCTTAAAAAATATGTGGAGGCCCAAGAGGTGAGACCTCTTAAAAATTATGTGGAGGCCCAAGAGGTGAGACCTCTTAAACATTTTGTGGAGGCCCAAGAGGTGAGACCTCTTAAACATTTGTGGAGGCCCAAGAGGTGAGACCTGTTAAAGATTTTGTGGAGGCCCAAGAGGTGAGACGTATTAAAAATTATGTGGAGGCCCAAGAGGGGAGACCTGTTAAACATTTTGTGGAGGCCCAAGAGGTGAGACGTATTAAAAATTATGTGGAGGCCCAAGAGGTGAGACCTGTTAACATTTTTGTGGAGGCCCAAGAGGTGAGACGTATTAAAAATTATGTGGAGGCCCAAGAGGGGAGACCTCTTAAAAATTATGTGGAGGCCCAAGAGGTGAGACCTCGTAAACATTTTGCGCAGGCCCAAGAGGTGAGACCTCTTAAAAATTATGTGGAGGCCCAAGAGGTGAGACCTCTTAAACATTTTGTGGAGGCCCAAGAGGTGAGCCATAAATATAAAAATTTTTCTGATTTACGGACCAATTCTACGGCGGTTAAGGAGGAGGAGGAGGAGGTGGAGGAGGAAATGGCACTTCATACAGATGGCACTTCACTTTTGGCTGCTTTCCACGGTTGGAGAAGCAAAGTCCGGGTCAATCCACTTGCTGTTCATTTTGATTAGCGTCAGCCTGTCGGCACTGTCGGTTGACAGGCGGCTGCGCTTATCGGTGATAATGCCCCCGGCAGCGCTGAACACCCTTTCTGATAGCACGCTGGCGGCAGGGCAGGCAAGCACCTCCAAGGCGTACAGGGACAGTTCCAGCCACGTGTCCAACTTGGATTGCGAAGACCCAGTACAGTTTGTTCTCCACTATCCGGACAACACGTGTGTCCCGGGAAAAGCAGCCCAGCATGAAGTCAGCCATGTGTGCCAGACTCTGAATAGGCATGACGTCACTGCCCCCACCAGAAGGATCACTTGCCATTTCCTCCTCTTCCTCTTCCGCCTCCTCTCCGCCCCATCCGCGCTGAACCAATGGGACGCACACAGCCTGACTGCTACCCTCGCCGCCAGCATCCTCCTCCTCTTCCACAGCCACCTCCACGTCGTCCTCCTCCTCCTCATCCTCCTCCTCCTGCAACTGCCACCGTGAAGCAGACAAAAGTGTGGTCTGACTGTGTAGCTCCGTTGCGTCTCCTCCTGCCCCCGTCTCCTCTGTGTGCAATGCGTTCTCCCTTATTGCGATGAGGGATTCTTTAAGGACGCATAGGAGCGGGATGGTTACGCTCGGCCCTGCTGGCTGTGGCCTCACTTCTCTGTCTGAACTGTCCTCTGCCTGTGGACATCCCTCTGCCTGTGGACATCCCTCTGCCTGTGGACATCCCTCTGCCTGTGGACATCCCTCTGCCTGTGGACATTCCTCTGCCTGTGGACATCCCTCTGCCTCTTGCTGCCTTTTTCGGTGCTGCGCAGACCACCACCTCTCCACTGCTTTCCTCGCTGGACATCACCCTGGACCGGGTCAGTATCGGACAGTACAAAGCGGTGGTACATTTCATACTCCAGCCGTGGCCTGTTTTCATTCTCCCAATGCCTTGAGACATGTACTGAATGTAAATGAAGGTGTTGTAATCGCGTCTCTCTGTGACAATAGCTCGATACTATCAACTGCCAATTTTATTTTTAACTTTTTTTTTTTTTTAGCGAACAGTTTTTTTCAACTTACTGATGTTTTCCAGTCTCTGTTTGGAAACTTTCTATGACTTTTTTCGTACTGGGTGCATTTGGTATAAATATGCAGAGAGTTATTTATGGTTTAATCGCAGAACGATGCAAAGGGAAAGCATCGT
>ONZH01016793.1:0-18263 GCA_900303285.1 Rhinella marina | reverse complement strand
TATACGTGAAGCAAAAGACCTGGTTGTATTAAGTGACGTACAGAAAGTGTCACCTGGACAGAAAATACGGATTGTAGCGAGTGGACTGAACTGTGACACACAGAATGGTTCCACGCAGCTGTGTGAAATGGATTTTTATCACTGAGCTAAAACAACAAAAAAACTATTTTTTTATATATTTTTTTTTTAGTTTTGTTTTTTTGGGAACGTGACGTGCAGAAACTAACTTAGAGCTAACTGACACCATGCTGACGGTGGCTATTTTCACCGCGACCCAGACAAATGTCGCACAGAGATTTTTGGGATCAAGCTATATACGTGGAAGCAAAAGACCTGGTTGTATTAAGTGACGTACAGAAAGTGTCACCTGGACATAAAATACGGATTGTAGTGAGAGTACTGAACTGTGACACACAGAATGGTTCCCAGCAGCTGTGTGAAATGGATTTGTATCACTGAGCTAAAACAACAAAAAAACTATTTTTTTATATATTTTTTTATATATATATTTTTTTAGTTTTGTTTTTTTTGGGAACGTGATGTGCAGAAACTATCGTAGAGCTAACTGACACTCTGCTGACGGTGGCTATTTTGACTGCGACCCAGACAAATGTTGCAGAGATTTTTGGGATCAAGCTATATACGTGGAAGCAAAAGACCTGGTTTTATTAAGTGACGTACAGAAAGTGTCACCTGGACATAAAATACGGATTGTAGTGAGTGTACTGAACTGTGACACACAGAATGGTTACACGCAGCTGTGTGAAATGGATTTTTATCACTGAGCTAAAACAACAAAAAAACTATTTTTTATATATATTTTTTTTAGTTTTGTTTTTTTGGGAACGGGACGTGCAGAAACTATCATAGAGCTAACTGACACCCTGCTGACGGTGGCTATTTTGACTGCGACCCAGACAAATGTCGCACAGAGATTTTTGGGATCAAGCTATATACGTGGAAGCAAAAGACCTGGTTGTATTAAGTGACGAACAGAAAGTGTCACCTGGACAGAAAATACGGATTGTAGTGAGTGTACTGAACTGTGACAAACAGAATGGTTCCACACTGCTGTGTGAAATGGATTTGTATCACTGAGATATAACAAAAAAAAAAGGGGTTATATATGGCGATAGCTGCACTACTAGTGCCAGCCAGCCAGCCAAGCCAGGAGACAAAAAAAAAATTCTTGTAGGCCTTAGAAGGGCTGTTGGGTTCTTTGTGGGTGATTCCTGCCTAACAGAGAACTAAATGCAGGCCCTAACACTCTCCCTGAAATGCAGCAGCTCTATCCCTAACGACATCCAGGCAGCATCTGAGCCGAGCACCGCGGCCAGTCACTAGTATATTCCAGGGACACCTGATCAGGCCAGCCAACCCCTGCTATCGACATGTAAGGGCCCCATGTGATGCTGGGTGTACCGCAGAGTCTCCTGGCTTGTGATTGGCTGAGTTTATAGGCGCCAAAAATGAACGATGCGGAATACTCGTCCCACCAGCGAGCACTTACGAGTACCTTAATACTCGAACGAGCACCAAGCTCGGACCAGTATGCTCGCTCATCTCTATATATCACTCAATAACTGTGAATAGTGGAAGATTGCATACATTATAAAGACAATCGGAGACAAAACTTATTTATTATTATTCCTTTATAATCATTGTGAGATTCCATCAATTGTTTTTGTCCTCTATCAATCATGTATTGTTTTTAACTTACATTGTTACTTTTCTTGAGCTTTTTAGTATTAACTTTTAATGTTGGTCTCAACACCAATCCAGCGCTGGAGTTTCTTCTAATGAAATATTGTTTTCCATTTTTATTAATTCTGGGAAATTTATTACTCCTTTTTTACAATAAATGTATATTTTTTCACCCACCCAGATGAGAGTGTGTCTATCAAATCTGTTCACTTAATTTCTTGTTCTTAATTAACGGCTAAGGGAAGCCGCTGATAGAGCATCTCATTTTCCATTTTTTATCAGGTGGTGAGCCACTATTTCTACTACAAACCTGATTTCATCTTTGCACTCTATTGTTTGCCATTAATTACTCAGAAAGGGTTTCTTGTGGCACCAGTGCAGGTGCTCTTTGCAATGATGAGAGGTCAGTGGTAAACCAGCTAGTGGAGTGCCTAAATGCTGTCCTGCCGTATGTCACAAGCTTACCTGTCTGGGCTCCACCAGTGAGATCTTCAGCCTCGGCGCAAATGTGCTGGGATAGACATGCTGCTAAACCATGCCTCCAGTGATGCAAAAGCATCATTAGCAACAGGATGCAATGTTCTTTCTCCCCACAGCGAGCGTGTGCTGGAGGAGACTAGCAGTGATCTATTCCTGTGTGCTGTGTTCTGACTAATGGAGTGCTGAGTCATGACCTATCAGGGTCGGATCCTGGGACTCTGTGCTCTATTTAAACACCTTTCTGGTCTTATACCAGTGCCAGTGATAGTCACTGACTCCCTAGCTGTGCTACTGGTTCTGTGTGCATTTGGATTGCTTCTATTATTGATCTTGGCTTGCATTTGATCACTTTCTGTATCATGTTTTGGTACTGTGTTCCTCATCTAGTTATGACTGTGGCTTGGCTATTTGACTACCCGTCTTGAGATTTGGTACTGTATTGCCCGCTTGGTTCCAACAGATTTCTATATCACCCCATTGTGTTGTTCTCTCTCTGTGTATATCTTGCACTTTACTAGAGTAGGGAGTGTCGACCAGTTACGGATTTGCCACCTAGGGCTTACAGTGCAAGTAGGCAGGGAAAGCAGGTGAGGTTCCAGTTAGGGATCACTGTCTTCCTGACTACTGTGGTTACATGGTAGCTGTCCCTTGAGATACAGCATTTCTTGTTGTGCCATGATCTTAGTGTGCATCTGTCTTAGCCATTTTAAACAGTCTCTGCATGTGTGAGTCCCCTTCTCTGACCACTGTCATCATTGATGCACTTTGGAAACGTTGCATCCAACTCTTTCTGAGATTTGAGTGATAGACCATCCAGCTCCTCAAAGTCCTACTGTTCAGCCCTTTAAAACTTCTTTAATTGCAGAAATGGCGCACATCTTCATGTAGCAGGCATAATGAATACTTAAAAAAACAACTCAATCAACAGTCCAGAAAGAGAAAAGATGAAAAACAGTGCTTTCAGACAAAATCGGTGATACCAGACAAAAAAGTCTGTAGAGCATCTGTATGTAAAGCAAGGCTCTTGAAACTTTTATCACTACAACACCCTCCAGAAATATGATATTGTAAAATTGGCTTTTTTTATCCTACTCCTTCTATGTGTTCTTTTTTTCATTTTTAGTAGTGCACGTATACATACCAGTGTGTTCTTTGGCAGTGTGGGAGGAAACTGAGGTACCCGAAGTAGAGGCAAACATGGTGAGAACATGCTCCAGAAGTTCCATGCAGATGCTGCCCTATGCTTAATACAAACAAAGAGTGCATTCACACGACTGTAAGTGTTTTGCAGTCCGCAAATTGCGGATCCACAAAACACAGATACCTAACAAGTGCATTCTACAATTTGTGGACCACACATGGCCAACGCTATATGTTGAATGCCTATTCTTCTCCGCGGTTGCGGAGAAGAATAGGACTTGCTCTATCTTTTTTGCAGAGCCTTGGAACGGACCAATGGATGCGAACAGCACACGGTGTGCTGTCCACTTCCTTTGCAGCCCCATTGAAATAAATGGGTCCATACCCATTCCGCAAAATTGCAGAGAGGTTGCGGATCCATTTATACAGTCGTGTGAATGCAACCAAAGGATCACATAAAAATGCTACCGAGCTGTAGTAAATAGTATATAATGCTGCAGTGGTCTTCATCCCGAGTGTCTTCAGCAGTTAAACAACTACTGTATATATCACTACATGCAAACTATATGAACCCACATTTATTTTTTCACAGTGTTTCATAGCCACTTCCACATGGCTGGCTGTAGGATAGACACTAAGTTGCCTTGTGTAGTTGGGTCCAAACTAATGCAAGGCAAGCCCAGCAGTCCACCACAGTCCATCACAAAATGCTGACAGAAGTACAAAATACATCCCTAAGAAGGTCCACTGGCTGGCCATGAGGAGGGCTCAGGCGGCCCACTGAGTATATGCCCACTGGGAAATTTCTTTGTAAGGTCTGTGAAAACCACCTCTCTAAAAGCTAATTTTTTGCACAACTTTGTGTGATCATCTAATAAAGGTTTCACTGGATCTGTGGGATGGAGCATTCGAGGCTGCTTTCAATTCCAGAGTGTTGGAACATGATCATGCATATATTCCATACTTATTGATACACAATGTACAGTAGTTAACCACTTCAGATTTCCCCCCTTCCTGACCAGGCCTAATTTTGCAAATCTGACATGTGTCACTTCATGGTAATAACTTTGGAACGCTTTTACTTATCCAAGCGATTCTGAGATTGTTTTCTCGTGACACATTGTACTTCAAGTTAGGCCTCATTCACACGTCCGTATAATGTGTCCGCATCCTTTCCGCATCCGTTTCCGCAATTGCGGACAACTATGCGGATAGAATGCGGATCCATTCATTTCAATGGGTCCTGAAAAAATGCGGACAGTACACCGTGCGGTGTCCGCATCCGTGTGTCCGTTCCGACCAGTCCGCATAAAGAAATCCTCCTGTCCTACTTTTCTCCCAAATTGCTGTCCGTAGCACAATGAAAGTCTATGGATCCGCAAAAAATGCGGAAGACATGTGGAAAGGCATCCGCATGTCATTCGTATTTGCGGATTCCATTCCAGGAGGGGTAAAAAAAAGATGTTATTCATCCTTCCGTTTTTTGCGGATTCATAAAAAAAGGATGACATATGGATACATCCTTTCCGTTTTTTAAGGAAAAACGGAACGGATGTCCTGGAAAAACTGAGTTTTTTGCTGAACAACGGATCCGCAAAAAACTGACCGTTTTCCAGAATGTGCAAAAATACGGATGTGTGAATGGGGCCTTAATGGTAAATTTGAGTCGATAAGTTTTAATTTTATTTATTAAAAAATCCAAAAGTTAACGAAAATTTGAAAAAATTCACTGTTTTCTAAATTTCAATCTCTCTGCTTTTAAGACAGATAGTGATGCCCCATAAAATCCTTTTTAATTTACATTCCCCATATGTCTACTTTATGTTGGCATCATTTTGGAAGTGTCATTTTATTTTTTTAGGACAGTAGAAGGTTTAGAATTTTAGACATAATTTTTGAAAATTTGCAAAATCAACTTTTTTAAGGACCAGTTCAGTTCTGAAGTCAGTTTGTGGGCTTACATAATAGAAACCACCCATAAAGGCCCCATTTTAGAAACTACACCCCTCAAACTATTCAAAACTGGTTTTAGAAATGTTGTTAACCCTTTAAATATTCCACAGGAATTAAAGCAAAATAGATGTGCTCCGTGCCCCGATCTGTGGGCCCCCAATCTGTACCCTCTGCATCAATCTGAGACCCCCTCCCCCCCTCCTGTGAGCTCTGTCTCCAAACGTTTTCTTTGTCAGCCATGCGCTCATCGGTGTCTGCCTGCCCCCATCCGGCCATGCGCGCATCTTTGTCCGTCTGCCCACATCCATGCAGTCTGCCCCTGCCCCCTATCGGAGTCTTTTTCCCTCACCTGTGCCACCTTGTGAGGTCCCCCTGGTGTATGTGATGGCAGCGGCTCTGTTCTTGAGCCGCTGCCATCAGCAGCGAGTGTCAGCTGTATGCTGACACTCTGCTGTAACCCCTTAGATGCCGCAGTCAGCGGCACCCAAGAGGTTAACAGAGTTAACCATCGGTCTGCTGCACTCCGATGCCAGTGGCCCGATGGTTGCCATGGCAACTGGACGCCATCTATCAGTGTAAAACTGATAGTATTATACTTTGCAATGCTCTTGCAAAGTATAGAACTGGCATCAACCCCACTGGATCTTTCAGATCCAAGTGGGACTTGATTAAAAAAAAAAGAGTGCAAAAAAAAGTGCAAAAATAAAAAAGGAAGTAAAATATCAATGTAAAAAAATAAATAAATAAAAATGTAAATTAAAAATAAAATGAATTGACTTTTCCCATATTCGCTCTTTTATAATAGATTAAAAAATGAAAAAATAAAAAATAAAATAATTTGCACATAATTGGTATCGCCATGTCCTTAATAACCTGATCCATAAAATGATCATGGTACTAATCCCGCGTGGTGAACGTTTTACAAAAAATTTTTTAAAGAAAGGTCGGAATTGCTGTTTTTTTTCTTTACCTCCTAAAAAATTGAATAAAAAAGTGATCAAAAAGTCATATGCATCCCAAAAATGATACCAATAAAAACTACAGCCCATCCCACAAAAAATAAGCCCTTACACAACTATTTTGACAGAAAAATAAAAAGTAATGGGTCTTGGATTTTGGTCATGCAAAAAAAAAATGTTTAACAAAAAGTGATTTTATGATATAAAAGTGGTAAAACATGAAAAAAACAATACAAAAAAGCATTCCGAAGTTATTAACACATAAAGTGACACATGTCATATTTGCAAAATTAAGCCTGGTCACAAAGGTTATAAATGGCTTAGTCTTGAAAGGGTTAAGAATCAGTCTTAATTCTTTTTTTTTCTTTTATAAATAATATTCCACAGACCTTCAGTCCACAGACATTCAATATGTGAAGTGCTAAGTTCAAGAGATCAAGGGCAATGACTGCCATCTAGCTCACTTTTATTTCCATCTCAATGCAACCTTGCATCACTATACATCTGTTTTGTTGATTCACAAGAGCTCTTCAGATGCTATACAGTTGATTTTGACAAGTGCTACAATTTAAACAGCTAGATAATTCTCACCAAGATGATTTCAATAGAGATATTATAATTTAGAGCCATGGTACCTTTCTTTAGGATCAGAAATTATATCTAATATACTGAGCACTCCAGAATTATAATTATATTTCATAATCTAACAGTTGTGAATTCAGGGATTTTTAATTTTATTCCGGTAACCACTATTGAAAGCATCATATATGTATATTTAGAAAATGTCTCTCTGTAAAATAATGGACTTGAAAGATTGTTTTTCTTTTTTTTTTTGCCATAGCTCCTCTTGATGTGAATTCCTGTTTTTAAAGGGGTTGCCTCACTTCAGCAAATGGCATAAATCATGTAGAGAATGTTAACACAAGGCAGTTGCTAATGTATTGTGAATGTCCATATTGCCTCCTTTTCTGGCTTGATTCATTTTTCCATCACATTATACACTGTTTGTTTCTATGGTTACCACCACCCTGCAATCCAGCAGTGGTGGACGTGCTTGCACACTACAGGTAAAGGGGCCAGCCTCTCTGGCGGCCAGGACCATGGGAGTGTGCATAGGCCGTCACTTTTTCCTAAAGAGTGCAAGCACGGCCACAGCTGCTGGATTGCAGGGTGATCATAACCATGGAAACAAGCAATGTATAATGTGATGAAAAAACGAATCAAGCTAGCAAAGGATGCAATATGGATAATCACAATACATTAGTATTAACTGCTGAAGTAAGACAACCCGTTTAACTTTTCAAAGTAAGCTATCCCATACAGGAGGGGTAGCAGTATATCTGACCATTAGGCCTCAAGAAGATGGCCTAATGTGTGGTCCGCAAAAACAAGATGCCATGCCATATCTTTCTCACTTTCATCAATAGAAAGGTCTATTCTCTTCTGCAATACTGACAAGAATAAGACATGCTCTGTATTGTACAGAACGCCGACATGTATTTGGAAAAATATGGATGTTTGCACAGGCCCATAGAAATGAATAGGCCAGTGTGCTATCTGCAAAAAAACACACAAATATAAAATCTGGTAGTGTGTTTTCCCGCTGGATGAGGAGGAGTTCAGAGGAGCAGAACGGCAAAAAGGCGGTGGGTGTTCCAGCTTTGTGCAGCAGACTGCTGGTACCATCTGACTTACATTTTCTGTACCCAGAGAGTTTTCACTTTGTTATGTGGGGTGTTACATTGGACTGTCTAAATACAGATAATGTAGTAGATATTCCCTGCAGTCCCATGTAACACCCTACATAACACAGTAATAACTATATGGGTACAGATGATGTAGTAGATGTTTCCTGCAGTACTATGTAACACCACAGATAAAACAGTGATTCAATGCGGGATGTTACATTATCTGTACTCAGTTATCACAGTGCTATCACTATGTTATCTGTGGTGCTACATAGTACTTTAGGTGACATATACTGTACTACATTGTCTGTGCTCACAGTCTCTGAGTACAAATAATGTAGTAGATGTCACCTTCAGTCATCAGTATAGGTTATCAATATGAGACTGTCCAATTCCTGGCACCCCTGCAAATCAGCTGTTTGAGGAGATCACGGTGCTCCAGTGAGTGCTACAGCCTATTTGCTGTGAACCAAGCACAGTGCGGTCCATTTGATAATAGCTGTGATTGGTATTGCAGCTTTACCCCATTCACTTGGATGGGACTAAGCTGCTTCTAGGCTATATGTAGGCCATTGATGAATGTGATATCACATGACCAGGAAGAGGCCACGGTGCTCACTGAGTGCTGCAACCTTTTCATGCAGAAAAAAAACTATTGGGCAGCACATGGAAGAGGTGATGCCAGGGAAAAATGGAGGGAGGGGGCCCAAGTTTGGTAGACACTCCTGGGCCTATGATGCACTTAATCCTCCCCTGACAATAACAAATATTTCTGTTAGAAACTAATTTTATGGCTCCTTTCCTTTTCAAACAGGCTACTTAAAGGGGTCATCTTAGATAATTAAAGATCTGAAATAACCCCCTGCAAGTCTTAAAATAAAAGAAAGAAAGCCATTAGAGATGAGCGAGCACTAAAATGCTCGGGTGCTCTTTATTCAAGTCAAATTTTTCCCGATGCTCGGGTGCTCGTTTCGAATAATGAACCCCATTGAAGTCAATGGGAGACTCGAGCATTTTTTGCAGGGGACCAAGGCTCTGCCTAGGGAAGGCTGGGTGAAAACCTGGAAACCTCAGAAAATGATGGAAACACCACGGAAATGGACAGGAAACAGAAGGGGCAGCATGCATTGATGCCTCTGAGGCTGCCTAATCCCACCATTACCCCAAATTCTCGGGCAACAGCCTGGTGGTGACCCTCAAGGTAATTGTGCTCACCCAAACCAAGAAGGGCGAGGCAAATGCCCATCACGTGTTAGGAAAGCACCCAACTAGGTGCAACGAAGGTCCATCACCCATGCACATGCTGGCACTGCTGGCCTATCCCCCGCCCCATGACGCAGGCATAAACCTGACACAGCATGGCGGTGACACCAACAAGTGACCAAGTTACATGAGGTAGCAGGTGAGCCACCCAAAAATTTACCCTGACACAGCATGGCGGTGACAACAGAGTGACCGAGTTAGACTGAGATAGCAGTCGAAAAATAAATAAAATTTAGCGTGACCCTGTATGGTGGTGACAACAGAGTTAACGAGTTAGAGTGAGGTAGCAGGCGAAGCACAAATAAAATTTAGGGTGACCCTGTATGGCGGTGACAACAGAGTGACCGAGTTAGAGTGAGGTAGCAGGCGAAACACCAAAAACACCGCTGAACTATGAGATTGAACACGTGGGCCAGGCATGGCACATGTGTGAGTCTGCCGAGTTGCAGAGCCACCAACAGGTTACGCCCGTTGTCACACACAACCATGCCTGGTTAGAGGTTCAGCGGTGCCAGCCACAGATCGGTCTGCACCGTGATGCTCTTGGGAGGTGTGCTTTTTGTCACCTAAGCTCAGCAGTTTGAGCACCGCCTGCTGGCGCTTACCCATGGCACTGCTGCTGCGCCTAGTGCTACCGACTGAAGGCACCATGCTCACAGATGGTAACTGAGAGTAGGAGGAGGAGAAGGGGTTGGAGGAAGAGGCATAATAAGTCTGAGAAACCGTGACCGAGGTAGGCACCGCAATCCTCGATGTGGGCAGTACATGAGCGGCCCCAGGGTCAGACTCGTTCAGAGTGCCCGAGTTACACTGCGGTAGCAGGCGAAGCACATAAAAATTTAGCGTGGCCCTGTATGGCTGTGACTACAGAGTGACCGAGTTACACTACGGGAGCAGGCGAAGCACATTAAAATTTAGCGTGGCCCTGTATGTGGACGTTGAGGGCTTGTGCATGTGGGTGGGTGGAACTTTATTTCCGCTTGCGCTCCAATGTCTGATCTAATGACAGCTGAACGCTGCGCAGGGACACATTGGTGGACAGTGTGGAGGATTGTGGAGGCGAAGGGGTAGTTTTTGGGCGGGAGGCGCTCGTGCCGGGGTCCTGGGCGGGGGTTTGACTCGCAGAGGCAGCAAGTGACACAGGGGAAGGAGCAGTGGTGTGACCCGCAGGAGGTGAACGGCCTTGGTTCCATCGGGTGTTTAGCACTCATATACCTGCGCATCCTGGTAGTGGTTAGGCTGGTTGTACACCACAGGTTGCACACCACAGTCCGTCGGTCATATTCACTTTCTTTAAAAAACCTCCAGACTTGCGAACATCTAGGCCTCGGCAAGGGAGCTTGACTCCGTGAAACAGTTGCTGATCTACCTGCTCTGGCCCTGCTTCTCCCTCTGGCCACCCCACTGCCTCTTCCAACCTGTTCTGGTGCTGCACTTGCCTCCCCCTTAGAAGCACTGTCTTGAGTTGGATTACCAACCCTGCTCGGGTCAGTCACTTCCTCATCCACCAGCTCTTCCTCCGATTCCTCACTATGCTCCCCCCTCGGACTTACTGCCCTGAATACAACGTCACTGTTTGACAAGCGTTTCTCATCATCATCATCATCATCCGACACCTCTTCACGCACTACTTGCACTAAGTCCACACTCTCATCACCCACAGACTGTGAAAGTTCTAACTTTTGGGCATGGGGACAGAGCAACTGCTCAGGTTGCTGTTGAGCAGTGGTTTGTGTCTCTGGGTAGGGTCATGAAAAGAGTTCCTGTGAGTATACCTGATCTAAATCCATACTTTCCGTGGGGGGGAGGCTGGGAGGAAGGAGGTTGAGCTGGAGGAGACAGAGGTCTACTCCCTTGGCTAGTGTGGATGGACTGCGTGAAAGACTGGGTGGTGGATAAATTACTGGACGCATTGTCCACTATCCACGTCATCACCTGTTCCCACTGTTGTGGTTTCAATAGTGGTGTAGCACATGAACCAGTAAGTTGCGAGATGAAGCTAGGAAACAAAACTCTATGGAGTTCCACTGCTCTCTCATCAATACGTACTGTGTCACCCAGCCGAGGACCACGGCCTCTGCCCCTACACTACTTAAACGCCCACGTCCACACCCTCGTCCTCGACCCTTAGCCCTTGGGTTCAACATTTTGTATGTTCACTGCACTGTATGATATATAACTGAGAGAAAAAAACGTAGTCTTTAGACGGGGGCTATTGTACCGCAAACCACTAAATTTTTCACTGCAATGTATGATATAAAACTGAGAGAAAAAACGTATATTTTCTACACTTCGGCTAGTGTGCAGCACACGACAGAATTTTTCACTGCACTGTATAATGTATAACTAAGAGGAAAAACGTATATTTTCTACACTCCGGCTACTGTGCAGCACACAACAGAATTTTTCACTGCACTGTAAGATATATAACTGAGAGGAAAAACGTATATTTTCTACACTCCGGCTAGTGTGCAGCACACAATAGAATTTTTCACTGCACTGTAAGATATATAACTGAGAGGAAAAACGTATATTTTATACACTCCGGCTAGTGTGCAGCACACGACAGAATTTTTCACTGCACTGTAGTATAAATGACTGAGAGGAAAAACATAGACTTTAGACAGCGGCTGTTGCGCCGCAAACCACTTAATTTTTCACTGCACTGTGGGATATATAACTGAGAGGAAAAACGGATATTTTATACACTCCAGCTAGTGTGCAGCACACGACAGAATTTTGCACTGCACTGTATAATATATAACTAAGAGGAAAAATGTATATTTTCTACACTCCGGCTAGTGTGCAGCACACAACAGAATTTTGCACTGCACTGTATAATATATAACTGAGGGGAAAAACGTATATTTTCTACACTCCGTCTAGTGTGCAGCACACGGCACAATATTTCACTGCACTGTATAATATATAACTCAGAGGAAAAACGTATATTTTCTACACTCCGGCTAGTGTGCAGCACACGACAGAATTTTGCACTGCACTGTATAATATATAACTGAGAGGAAAAATGTATATTTTCTACACTCTGGCTAGTGTGCAGCACCCAACAGAATTTTGCACTCCACTGTATAATATAGAACTGAGGGGAAAAACGTATATTTTCTACACTCCGGCTAGTGTGCAGCACACGACAGAATTTTTCACTGCACTGTAGGATATATAACTAAGAGGAAAAACGTATATTTTCTACACTCCGGCTAGTGTGCAGCACGCGACAGAATTTTGCACTGCACTGTATAATATATAATTGAGAGGAAAAATGTATATTTTGTACACTCCGGCTAGTGTGCAGCACATGACAGAATTTTTCACTGCACTGTAGGATATATAACTGAGAGGAGAAACGTATATTTTCTACACTCCAGCTGGTGTGCAGCACATGACAGAATTTTGCACTGCACTGTATAATATATAACTGAGAGGAAAAACGTATATATTCTAAACTTCGGCTAGTGTGCAGCACACGACAGAATTTTGCACTGCACAGTATAATGTATAACTGAGAAGAAAAACGTATATTTTCTACACTCCGGCTAGTGTGCAGCATACGACACAATTTCGCACTGTACTGTAGTATATATGACTGAGAGGAAAAACGTAGTCTTTAGACTGCGAGTATTGCACCCCAAACCAATCAATTTTTCACTGCACTGTAGGATATATAACTGAGAGGAAAAACGTATATTTTCTACACTCCGGCTAGTGTGCAGCACACGACAGAATTTTGCACTGCACTGTATAATGTATAACTGAGACGAAAAACGTATATTTTCTACACTCCGGCTAGTGTGCAGCACACGACAGAATTTTTCACTGCACTGTATAATATATAACTGATAGGAAAAACGTATATTTTTTACACTCCGGCTAGTGTGCAGCACACAACAGAATTCTGCACTGCACTGTATAATGTATAACTGAGAGGAAAAACGTATATTTTATACACTCCGGCTAGTGTGCAGCACACAACAGAATTTTGCACTGCACTGTAGAATATATAACTGAGAGGAAAAACATATATTTTCTACACTCCTGCTAGTGTGCAGCACATGACAGAATTTTGCACTGCACTGCATAATATATAACTGAGACTAAAAACGTACATTTTATACACTCCGGCTAGTGTGCAGCACACGACAGAATATTTTCCCTGCACTGTAGGATATATAACTGAGAGGAAAAACGTATATATTCTAAACTCCGGCTAGTGTGCAGCACACAACAGAATTTTGCACTGCACAGTATAATGTATAACTGAGAAGAAAAACGTATATTTTCTACACTCCGCTTAGTGTGCAGCATACGACACAATTTCGCACTGTACTGTAGTATTTATGACTGAGAGGAAAAACGTAGTCTTTAGACTGCGGCTATTGCACCGCAAAACACTCAATTTTTCACTGCACTGTAGGATATATAACTGAGAGGAAAAATGTATATTTTCTACACTCCGGCTAGTGTGCAGCACACGACAGAATTTTGCACTGCACTGTATAATATATAACTGAGAGGAAAAACGTATATTTTCTACACTCCGGCTAGTGTGCAGCACACAACAGAATTTTGCACTGCACTGTATAATGTATAACTGAGAGGAAAAACTTATATTTTATACACTCCGGCTAGTGTGCAGCACACAACAGAATTTTGCACTGCACTGTAGAATATATAACTGAGACGAAAAACATATATTTTCTACACTCCTGCTAGTGTGCAGCACATGACAGAATTTTGCACTGCACTGTATAATATATAACTGAGACGAAAAACGTACATTTTATAAACTCCGACTAGTGTGCAGCACACGACAGAATATTTTCCCTGCACTGTAGGATATATAACTGAGAGGAAAAACGTACATTTTCTACACTCCATCTAGTGTGCAGCACATGATAGAATTTTGCACTGCATTGTATAATGTATAATTGAGAGGAAAAACATATATTTTCTACACTCCGGCTAGTGTGCAGCACACAACAGAATTTTGCACTGCACTATATAATGTATAACTGAGACGAAAAACGTATATTTTCTACACTCCGGCTAGTGTGCAGCACACGAAAGATTTTTCACTGCACTGTAGTATATATGACTAAGAGGAAAAACATAATCTTTAGACTGCGGCTATTGCATTGCAAACCACTCAATTTTTCACTGCACTGTAGGATATACAACTGAGAGGAAAAACGTATAATTTCTACACTACGGCTAGTGTGTAGCACACAACAGAATTTTGCAATGCACTGTATAATGTATAAATGAGAGGAAAAACGTATATTTTCTACACTCCGGCTAGTGTGCAGCACACAACAGAATTTTGCACTGCACTGTATAATGTATAACTGAGAGGAAAAAAGAATATTTTATACACTCCGGCTAGTGTGCAGCACACGACAGAATATTGCACTGCACGATATAATATATAACTGAGAGGAAAAATGTATGTTTTCTACACTCCGGTTAGTGTGCAGAACACGACACAATTTTGCACTGCACTGTAGTATATATGATTGAGAGGAAAAACGTAGTCTTTAGATTGCGGCTATTGCACCGCAAAGCACTCAATTTTTTATTGCACTGTAGTATATATAACTGAGAGGAAAAACGTATATTTTTACACTACGAAAAATGTATGCTAGTGTGCAAGCACACACGAGAATTTTTGCACTGCACTGTAGTATATATGACTGAGAGGAAAAAACTAGTCTTTAGACGGCGGCTGTTGCGCTGCAAACCACTTAATTTTTCACTGAACTGGGGGATATATAACTGAGAGGAAAAACGTATATTTTCTACACTCCGGCTAGTGTGCAGCACACGGCAGAACTTTTCACTGCACTGTAGTATATATGACTGAGATGAAAAACATAGTCTTTAGACGGCAACTGTTGCGCTGCAAACCACTCAATTTTTCATTGAACTGTGGGATATATAACTGAGAGGAAAAACGTATATTTTCTACACTCCAGCTAGTGTGCAGCACACGATAGAATTTTTCACTGCACTGTATGAATAACTGAGACGGAAAACGTATATTTTCTACACTCCGGCTAGTGTGCTGCACACAACAGAATTTTGCACTGCACTGTATAATATATAATTGAGAGGAAAAACGTATATTTTCTACATTCCGGCTAGTGTGCAGCATACGACAGAATTTTGCATTGCACTGTATAATATTTAACTGATAGGAAAAACGTATATTTTTTAAACTCCGGCTAATGTGCAGCACACAAAAGAATTTTGCTCTGTACTGTAGGATATATAACTGAGAGGATAAACTTATATTTTCTAGACTCCGGATAGTGTGCAACACACGACAGAATTTTGCACTGCAATGTAGGATATATAACTGGGAGGATAAACATATTTTCTACAGTCTGGCTAGTGTGCAGCACACGACAGAATTTTTCACTGCACTGTAGGATATATAACTGAGAGGAAAAATGTATATTTTCTACACTTCGGCTAATGTGCAGCACACGACAGAATTTTGCACTGCACTGTATAATATATAACTGAGAGGAAAAATGTATATTTTCTACACTCCGGCTAGTGTGCAGCACACAACAGAGTTTTGCACTGCACTGTATAATGTATAACTGAGAGGAAAGACTTATATTTTCTACACTCTGGCTAGTGTGCAGCACTCGATAGAATTTTTTCACTGCACTGTAGTATATATGACTGAGAGGAAAAACATAGTCTTTAGACGGCGGCTGTTGCACCGCAAACCACTCAATTTTTTCACTGCATTGTAGGATATATAACTGAGTGGAAAAACGTATATTTTCTACACTCCGGCTAGTGTGCAGCACACAACGGAATTTTGCACTGCACTGTATAATGTATAACTGAGAGGAAAAACGTATATTTTCTACACTCTGGCTAGTGTGCAGCACACGACAGAATTTTTCACTGCACTGTAGGATATATAACTGATAGGAAAAACGTATATTTTCTACACTTCAGCCAGTGTTCAGCACACAACAGAATTTTGCACTGCACTGTATAATGTATAACTGAGAGGAAAAACGTATATTTTCCACACTCCGGCTAGTGTGCAGCACACAACAGAATTTTTCACTGCACGGTATAATGTATAACTGATAGGAAAAACGTATATTTTCTACACTCCAGCTAGTGTGCAGCACACGACAGAATTCTTCACTGTACTGTAGTATATATGACTGAGAGAAAAAACATAGTCTTTAGATGGCGGCTGTTGCACGGCAAACCACTCAATTTTTCACTGCATTGTAGGATATATAACTGAGAGGAAAAACGTATATATTTTGTACACTCCAGCTAGTGTGCAGCACACGACAGAATTTTGCACTGCATTGTATAATGTATAACAGAGGAAAAACATATTTTTTCTACAGTCCGGCTAGTGTGGAGCACATGACAGAATTTTTCACTGCACTGTGTAATGTATAACTGAAAGGAAAAACGTATATTTTCTACAATCCGACTATTGTGCAGCACACGACAGAATTTTTCAAGGCACCGCATAATATATAACTGAGAGGAAAATCGTATATTTTCTAAACTCCAGGTAGTGTGCAGCACATGACAGAGTTTTGCACTGCACTGTATATTATATAACTGAGGAGAAAAACGTATATTTTGTACACTCCGGCTAGTGTGCAGCACACAACAGAATTTTGCACTGCACTGTATAATATATAACTGAGAGGAAAAACGTATATTTTCTACACTCCGGCTAGTGTGCAGCACACGACAGAGTTTTGCACTGCACTGTATAATATATAACTGAGGAGAAAAACGTATATTTTCTACACTCCGGCTAGTGTGCAGCAGACAACAGAATTTTTTCACTGCACTGTAGGATATATAACTGAGAAGAAAAACATATATTTTCCACACTCCGGCTAGTGTGCAGCACACGACAGAATTTTGCACTGCACTGTAAAACGTATAACTGAGGAGAAAAACGTATATTTTCTACACTCCGGCTAGTGTGCAGCACACGAAAGAATATTTTCCCTGCACTGTAGGATATATAACTGAGAGGAAAAACGTTCATTTTCTACACTCCGGCTAGTGTGCAGCACATGACAGAATTTTGCACTGCACTGTATAATGTATAATTGAGAGGAAAAACATATATTTTCTACACTCCGGCTAGTGTGCAGCACACGACAGAATTTTGCACTGCACTGTGTAATGTATCACTGAGAGGAAAAACTTATATTTACTACACTCCGGCTAGTGTGCAGCACACGACAGAAATTTTCACTGCACTGTAAAATATATAACTGAGAGGAAAAACGTATATTTTCTACACTCCGGCTAGTGTGCAGCACATGACAGAGTTTTGCACTGCACTGTATAATATATAACTGAGAAGAAAAACGTATCTTTTGTACACTCCGGCTAGTGTGCAGCAAACAACAGAATTTTGCACTGCACTGTATAATATATAAACGAGAGGAAAAACGTATATTTTCTACACTCTGGCTAGTGTGCAGCACACGACAGAGTTTTGCACTGCACTGTATAATATATAACTGAGGAGAAAAACATATATTTTCTACACTCCGGCTAGTGTGCAGCACACAACAGAATTTTTTCAGTGCACTGTAGGATATATAACTGAGAAGAAAAACATATATTTTCCACACTCCGGCTAGTGTGCAGCACACGACAGAATTTTGCACTGCACTGTATAATGTATAATTGAGAGGAAAAACGTATATTTTCTACAATCCGACTAGTGTGCAGCACACGACAGAATTTTTCAAGGCACCGCATAATATATAACTGAGAGGAAAAACGTATATTTTCTAAACTCCAGGTAGTGTGCAGCACATGACAGAGTTTTGCACTGCACTGTATATTATATAACTGAGGAGAAAAACGTATATTTTTGTACACTCCGGCTAGTGTGCAGCACACAACAGAATTTTGCACTGCACTGTATAATATATAAATGAGAGGAAAAACGTATATTTTCTACACTCCGGCTAGTGTGCAGCACACGACAGAAATTTGCACTACACTGTATAATATATAACTGAGGAGAAAAACG